>JADLZN010005212.1:0-38268 GCA_018155175.1 Sinocyclocheilus anophthalmus | reverse complement strand
GTTCTAAAGCCAGGTTAAGATTTTTTTTAGCAAGTAATGGTATATGTTTTGGTCTGATTGTCACACACAGCTAGCATTGTTTCAGAAGATAAATATAGTGTTGTATAGTTTGCTTTTATAATGTTCTTATGGTGCTTTTGTGCCCTTTTTTGAAGCTTTCCAGCCCCAATTCTCATTCTGTTTCATTATATTGAAAAAAGTAGCCATTCTTTAATGGATAAACTATTACTTTACAAAGATTTAAAGATCCTTTTGTTTTTTTTGCTAAACAGAATCTGCTTTGCTGCTGTAACCCTTGTGCTGAATGATTTGGATAATCTGATCTGGATAATATTATATCAATCTCCAGCCAGCCTCATACCAGATAGTCCATGAAAGTGAGGAGTCGGGACATGAAGACAAGCCTAGAGGTCGAAAATGAAGGTAAAGGTCTGACCTTGACACAAGCTCTACCTTCCTCCATCTCTCATGTTTTTGTAGAAGAATCCATATGGTTCTGTGGGCAGGGACTTCTCTGAAGGGCATGCCAGGAGTAATGTGTTGCTGTGTAAGGTGAATGCTAGCTAGCACTGACAAATATTCACTGAGGGGGTTCGCAAAGTCAGTCGTAACAGCTTGCAACCATTGTGAGGTGCACAATGCCCATTGTATTGAAAAAAGGTGTCTGTTGTCTGTGAAACTCTGTGAGTCAGTCCAGATCATGTTCCTTTGGTTTGTGGCTGGTGTGCTCAGATTCCACAGCTTCTTTAGATTTAGTAAGTCACGAATATGGAAATATCTCAAATTACAGTCTGGTTCAAGATTTTGTTCAAGACTTTTATAAACCTAAATATTAACTTGGAGCATTAAAGATGTCTAAGACATAGATGTTGATAAGACTGGAGGTGTCCAAATGTAATAGTTTAACAATCTATTCAAATATTCACTACTCCATTGGTTCCAGTAATTTTATTTTAAAGTATATTAAAATAGAAAACAGTTTTTTTTTAATTGCAATAATATTTCACAAAATAATGTTTTTTTTCTGTATTTTTGGTCAAATAAAAGCAACCTGACCGTAAGACTCTTTTTCAAAAAAAATAAAAAAATTAAATCAATGATCTCAAAATTTCAACAGTAGTATTTTCCATTACAGTATATAACAGTTTGCTGTACATATACTATTGATATTTATTTTATCATGTTTGTATTATTCTGTAAATATGTTGTTTTTCTATAATTTTGTGTCTAGCTGTTGTATATCTGTGAGTACTAAAAGCTTTGTTACCAAGCCAAATTTCAGTCAGCCATTCTGGATATCAGGAGATTTGGCCAAAGAAAATGATGGACATGCATTTGCAAATTATTTACAAAACACAAGATAAGCCAAATACAAAACAAGGCTTGGATTAATTCTCTTAGTTTTTAAAGAAGAATGGGAAAGTAATCTTGACAGACAAAACATCTGGCTTCTCTTTTCGTTCTCTTCCCAGTCCCTTGTGAATATTTCTATCAGTGTTGCAAAATATTACAACATCCCAAAAGCATCCACCATCACCTCTGCCCTGTCACATTAAAGAGAATTGTAAGGTAAAATGGAGAATGCATTCCCCATGGAGAGTCATTTAAGTAGTTTCTCTCGCTTGCCCTTCTTCCATCCTCCTTGACTTGTTCTCTGGGTCTCCAGCTGTGGTGGCTCTTAACAGTTCAGCTACTTTGTTCTGCTGTTAAAAAAAATCCCTGGAGCTTCAGGAAGTCACATGTTTGTGCATTGTTTTTGCAACATGCTAGAGGGCAGCTGTGAGGCTGTTGTTACCCATTGTTGTTGGGGCCTGTAGGGTACAAAGGGTTTTCATGTCAGCAATTATATCACCAGGATGCCCAACTGGGATAGGTGTATCCAGAAAAGGCTTTAGCAGGGTTTGTTACATGGAAGTCATTAATACTTACATTAACTTGTATAAAAGGCCCATCTGAATATTCATTTATAAAGAAATTTGACATTAGGACATAGATCCTTAAAACCTTTTTTATGATGCACAGTTATAGTGGGTCAATATCGATTGTCAGACGATATGATTATTAATATGTCTATTATTATATTATGTACTATTATTATATATATGTTTTATCATATTTATATCAAATTTAGGACATTACTATATAATTAATTGTGATCTTTTCCGCCCCTGTTTTTACATTTCAGATTACCTTTGCCAGCTTCTAATAATAATAATAATAAGTTTTAAATTTATATAGCGCCTTTCCCAAGCTCAAGGAACGCTTCACAATGAAAAAAGCAAATAAACAATCATGTCATAAATAGATGGACAAGACATTTGCAGTTGCATACCACAGTAATAATACAGTATCATAATCACAATCACACACAAAAAAAACATTATAACCGGTAATATTGGTTGAACATATAGGTTTTGAGTTTAGACTTCACTTTAAATTCGTGTGGTTATTGTCCGAAAAGCCAGGGGCAATGTGTTCCAAAGTTTAGGAGCCATAACAGAGAGAGATCTACCTCCCTTAAAATTATAACACTGTTAAATTTAAAAATGAATATCTATTTTTATGCTGTGTATTATAATGTATAGTGGTGGAAATTCACTTGTACCATTTAAAACAATTTATTTATTCATTTTTATTATTATTTTGAATTTGTTTAGGCCAAGAATAGATAGTAGAATAGTGTCTAATTTTAATATCAACTGTTTTATCGGTTATTGTCTCTAACATGAATTATTGGCTTATCAGCATATTTCATCCATATCGTTAGTCATGGAATCTCCAATGTATACCCAGCTGCAATTGGAGCGCTTCTATGGGGGTAGAGGGTGCTAAACACCCTCAAACAAAAGCAAAAGCAATTGAAGATTTGGCAAACTATCCAGTGCATATTTGCATTTGCTCAGAACAGTGTCAAAAGTTACTATTAACAACATGTTTTTGCAGCGTTGAGCTGTGTAGCCAATCAAAGAATTATCTGTTGATTTTTTTAACGCAAATGCCAATCAGAAACGTTTTAGTTCTTCAGAATTCACTCACTGCTGAGTTTTTATTACGTGCAGTTTTGCATGCTCGTGAATCATCTCATAAGTAACTGCAGACATAATGCAAAAAAAAAAGACAAGGAAAACTTAATTGAACATCTGAAAAGCAGCGTGCACATTTCTGGTTAAAAATGAAAGGCTATCAACTGACACTTAAAACGGGAAGCATCGCCATTCAAATTCGCAGCAAGAGTCAAAGCTAGTCTCAAGAGTTAAATATCGCTCATGCTTATCAGTATCAGCTAAATTGGTGCATCACTAGTATTATTGTGTTATTAAAGGGCTACTTGGTGAGTCTGTTTTCTCTCAAAGTATTGATAGTTTTTATTCTAATAATGCACTTTCAGTTGGGTTTGGAGCATCATGAGTGTGAGTAACCAATGACAATTTTTTCATGTTTGCGTGATCTGTTCCTTTAAATGTGCCATTTTATGTATTCTCAAGGCTTATTTTCTTTATCCACTAATGACAGAACAGTGGGCTATTGTCTGTTTTCCCCTCCCTTAGCCATGAAGTGTCAACAAACTACTTCCAAGCAGCCATTAAAAGGCATTGACGCCTTTATAAATAATTCAACCACTTGACTGATGCTAAATGAATGGAGATGATACGGACAGAAGGTTTTGGTTTCCAGGGAGTCCTTGAGGAGGAGGGAGTGTTTGGAGGGTTAAAATCACCTCCTCAAAACAACACCCATCCCAACACGGACAAAGAGAGAGGCTTAACACCAACCAAGCTGATCTTCCCTCCTCTTTCTCTTCCTCTTCCTCAGACTCGGTGAGAAATCGCAGAGGTTTTCCTGCTCTTTTCTCTCCTGAAACAAAAAGAGGCATTTCTGTGAATCAAAGCCACCCCTCAGGAGTCTGTCTTAGGTCCACCCCGGAATGCCACCATGGAGTTTGAGGGCTTGCGGGGGCCCAGAGTGGACAGCAGGTGGAACAGTTCCAGGTTTTGTTCTCATTTGTCAATAGCCTTGGAGTGAAGTTCTGTTCAGTAGGGAAATTAAGAGAAATTACTTGTTGCCAACCGGAAAAAGTATTGTCAACAGGACAGAGAATAGATGGATGAAGTAAGAGACAAGGGAGGCACAATGTTGCAGCATCTGCTGAAAGAAACTGTCATAGATATGCTAGACATAGATGGATTTTAGTGGATAAATGAAGCAGATACAGAACAATCATCTCAATTCATTGGTTGCTACTCAAGAGAAGTTGACTCCATTCAAGTGTGTGAGAATGTTACACCCTATGGCTCTGAACAATGGATGGGAAAAGGCCAAGTATGAGAGATAATGTGATTTTTGGAATGAAATAATTATTTTAAGGATTATATGAATGTCAGATGCCAGCATAAATGCTAACTTTAGGATCCACTAAACATCTACTGTATACTCTGGGTCAGAATTACCAGAGGAACCTAGATGATAGTAAATAGCATCATTAACCTTTTCATTTTGGAAATGTTTTCCCTTGATTAGCAACCACTGAAAAGGTTGTTGTTGCAGAGTGATAAATGGATGTAAACATCCTTTTGAGGTACTTGTCCTAGTGTGATGAACTAGTGAATAGTAATGTTCCAGGCATCCAAGTGTCCCAAGTTTAGACTGTACAATCAGGGGAAAAATGCACACCCTGAGATTCATTATTTTATTTTGTTTGTGCTAATGGGTCTTGCTTTTGTGTTTGAGGGTTATGGGCCATTCAAAATTAAACTGAGAATGATTTTAAATTCCAAATCAATCACAAATTAAAACGAAGAGGTTGCTGAATTGGACTTTGAATTTGAATGCAAGGATGTTAAATTACTATATTTAATGGCGGTCATTTATTATAAGACAGGCCTATTTATTTTAAAGTTTGGAAAAAAGTTTTAAAAGTCTTGAA
Organism: Sinocyclocheilus anophthalmus; assembly: GCA_018155175.1. Classification (NCBI taxonomy): domain Eukaryota; kingdom Metazoa; phylum Chordata; class Actinopteri; order Cypriniformes; family Cyprinidae; genus Sinocyclocheilus; species Sinocyclocheilus anophthalmus. Next base: position 33,344 of record JADLZN010005212.1, on the reverse strand, counting down.
GTTTGAAGGTTAATAGATTGACAGACAGACAGACAGTGGCTGAGAAGAACACCTAGTTTCCCAAAATGTATTGCATGTGTTGAATTTCTTTGAATTGCAAATCAGTAAATAAGTCTTCTAATTCAGTCATTTTAATTTAACTTCTCATGCATTGTGGCCAGTTCAATTAATTCCTGCTCATAAATTGTTAGTCTGAGAATTTTTCAATTCTTAAATTTCTATTAATGCCAGAATGTTTCTTCCTTTTAAAAATTAATTTTGGCATGGGCTTAGGAATGATCTGAAAACCTTACCAGTGTGACTCATGAACATTCGGTGAAGTATTTGCCTAGGAGTCAAAACTACTTTGCTGAAAAGTAGGTAAATGGGTGCCACCAATAATACTGTTGGTACGTTAATATGTTCGATTGGCTGCTGGTTCAACCGGTTGGCACAGCCTTCTGCTTGACCTCAAAACCATTTTACGTCACCAACAAAAATATTTCCTTTGCTTTGCGGCCAAGCGAAATTAAGCTCTTGAAATATAATTATTACTGTGAATTTAGATATTTCTATGATGGTTGCTACTACCATAGATTTTGAAATTCCAGCCCTGTTTACAAACAACAGAAAAACAGCTTGGAAGCTACGAAGTGAATTAGTCTGCCTTCTTTGTCAGTAAACCTGGTAAACTGAGAGCTTTTACATAAATATTGCCCCTGCTGGACTAATGAAACCCTGAAGCAAATGGATACGTGGTTGAATGGGCCATAGTGAGGCTGTCTCAAGAGTGTGTGTGTGCAACACCCAGCTGTTGTTATTTCTGTATCTATATCATTTCAATTGCAGCAGCTGTCAGGGGAACTTAGGGCTGTCTAAATGAGCACAGGAGCCAAGAGCTCTCCGCCTGACTGACGGGTCGCAGACCTGGGAAAGGGAGAGAGGAAGAATGCACTGGAGGGAACATTTTGTTTGGATGAAGAGAATAGAGCAAAGGAAGTGAATGTGTGGTGCTGACTTAGAAAGGGTGAATTAACTGCATGTCTACAAATAATTTCAGCTATGTTGTCCTCTAGTACCTGTTAGCAGTTTTTTTTTACCATTTAAGACCTTTTGCTTTTAAAAAAGGAAACTAATCTTTATTTCCTTCTTAAAGCCTCTGAAAGAAGACATTTCACACACTTTAATCTATCACAATAGCGAGGAATGTTTTCATTTTCTTCTGTTAAACTGTCTGACGGGGTTTCAGCATATTGTTAGCTGGTTGCTAAGATGTTCTAGGTTGTTGCTTGGTGGTTGCTTGTCAAATTAGACCATTATATGTGTTTATACTGTATTCTGGCTCCCTGCACTTCCTTTTTAACCTTTGGGTACTGTTGTTGCATAAAGCCGAATACTACATATAAACACCTACATTATTTAGTAAATCAAAATAGCAACGAGCTGAAAAGGTTGTGGTCTGTCTTATCGCCGTGGTGACGCTCTACCAGAGCAGCACCTTATTTATCCATTTGCTTGGTCGGTTCATTACTGGGGGAAGTCGGTCACCTGGGTGAAGGGCCAGGTGGGGGCCATCGATTTGTCCATCATCTTCTTCTCTCCTTCTGCCTCAGTTGGCAGGCTTCAATCTGAACCCTGCATTAGTCTCATCTTCTCCGTTCAATGTGCAATCGATTGCTCCACGGCTTTGTGATGATAAATTCATAGGATGCTGCAGGACTTACTTTCTCTAACTCCCTACTCGACAGTGGAGGTTGTTGCTGTTATACGAAGAAGAAAAAATGGATTCTTGTGGGTCTCCTTGAATTCTGTAAACTTTAAATAATTGATGTGGGTTTTTTATGTTTGAATGAACATAATGCTGATGAAAGTGAGGAGGGATGTTGTGCATCGCTTGATGTGTTCACACATCCAACCTTGTGCAAGCATAACATATAGTGTACATTTTTTGCTACTCTGTACACATACATTTGCTTTATTCTATTATGTTATTTAATTTTTGTATTATTATTTTTTTGCATAATTACATTTGAATAAATTAAATAAAATATATTTAATTGTAGTTAAAATGTCTGAGAGTATCATTGAAATAACTTGATTTTGGTAGGTTGTCTCTCACATACCAACTGCTTTTACCGAAATCGCACCCTTGTTTGTCTGAGGTCATCATCAGTGTATTTTAGAATTATTTACATATTATTAGACAATTTATTTATATTTTGAATAGGCTTATATTTGTGTATTTTCAGTTTTCATTTAAGCAATTTGGATATGTGTTTTTGTCAATTACTGGTTCTTTAAATATTATTATCTTTTATTTCAATTAAATAGTATTAGTACTTCAACTTCAACTTATTTCAGTTAGCTGCCAAGGGAACATAATAAAATAAGAAAGGTAATATTTAATATTTTATAATTTTAATTAACGCACATGATTTTTAATAGTTTATTTTGTAGTTAAAAACAACACTCATCATCGACAGACAAAAAGCTGTCTACCTTTTTTCTCAGATTCCTTGTCATATGTTGCAATGACCTATTTTTTCAGCAAATTAGTATGAAAGAACTTGCAGTATGTGGGACCAATAACTCACTCACTGGTAGCAAATTCATCTTTCTCCTTCTCTCTGTCTGTCCAGGAAGATGGGCAGCAGGTTCTTCTGGTTGTCTCATTAGCACTGCAATGTCAGGTTGTTGGTTAGAGCAGTGACTTTTGTTTGCATAATGGTGGGTGGAGGCCACCTTCAAGGGGGAAGAAAGCGGTGAATCTGTTCCTCTTAGGCCCATGAAGGGAGGGGTGCTGGGTGTTAAGATCCTCACCGGGGTCAGCGGTCCTTTGGACAAGGATAGAGTGTCCACACAGCATGCCAGAGTTTATTTAGTACCAGGCAACAAGTTGTGATGAAACCTGAGCCTCTTGCAGATGGTGAGCCGACTTCTCTTTCCCTTTTCAAAGCCGATCTGTCAGATAAGGACTGACTCTAGCATCCCAATACAGCAACAGGATGTGTTCCACAATGCCTAAATGAACTTCCTCAATGCTAAGGCAGTTGCTGAACATTTAGCTGCTAAATGAGGAAAAAAAAAAACCCCCCCCCACCCGCCTGCCCAGTGCCATTTCTGCTTGGGATCAATGGCTTCAGATTGATGAAGAACACTGGCAATGTGCAGCTCTCTCTTTGTAATGACCATCATTTGGGTTAGCAACCCAGAATTTTAATAAACCCTTAAAGGTGCTTTCCACTTGCATTTCCCACAATATTCAGTTCCTATTCCTTAATTACAGTTTCAGAGAGGGACTCTCTTCTTTTCTCCTCCACTCTTATATCCCTCGACCCAGCCTATATGCTGAAGATCAAGTTTCTCCAGCCTTGCAGCTAAGTCCAGCTGATGACAGACCCGTTGGCAGTCTTGTTTGATGCTGAAAGCAGATCCCAGTACCAATCTATGAGCTCTGCACAGCAGGAATGTGCAGGAGAAAGGGATGAGCATGTTGTGGTGTCTCTCTGATGCCCTTCATGAGTAACTTGAGAAGGCATATGTGTTCGAAACGTCCAGTGGGCTGCCATCACGCTCTCATACACTCCTTTTTTCTCAAAGAGATCTGCGATACCTGAAGAAAGCTATCCATTAGTATTCCCATTCATCTTAATGGCAGTTGCTTGGAAGTACATGGTTTGAAATCTGCCATCTTGGCTAGAGACCACAGAACTTTTTGAACCAATCTCCTGAGCTGTCATGTGATGTCATTTTGTAAAATGTATGTACAATACATTCTAAGAAAAAAAAAGGAACACAAACTGTTACTGGGGTGGTACCATTATAAAAAGTACACTTTTATTCCTCATTTACCCCTATATGGTGCATATTAGTACCTTAAAGGTACATATTACCTAAAGTGCACTTTTTAGTACCTAATTGGTACGCCCCACATCTAGGGGTAGTAAGAATATAGCTCTTAACAGGGCATAATAAATCTGGGTTGTGGTAATGGAATCCCAAGTACGAATCACTCCGGTCGATAATCAAACATTTCCACAATGTCTAGTCAGTTTAAAGGATTAGATTTATTTTAAAACAAATGAAATTAAGAGCATCTCTCCAGGATGTCCCAAAGGCCAAAATAACAAACAAAACAAATCTAGGGAGGGAAAAAAAGATGATAAATAACCTAATCGAATAAGGAAATAAAAGTACAGATTACTTCCCTAACTACCTAGCACAAAACAGAGCCCAAACAAGATAAGTAAAACAAAATGGCAGGACACCCCTTTTGCTCTACGATCTTAACACACAAAGTTGAAAACGAATAAACGTGATCAGCAGATTTCACACTCCACTTGAGAATACACATCTGATCATCGGCCGGAGGAGGGATCCAGGAGCTCTCAACCCAATCGCGTCCGAACCAACAATGAGCTCCTCGTTGAATACCGGCGGCGTCCTTATAAAGGCCACGCCTCGTCTCAACCACCAATAGCGATCGTACACCCCATCAGCGGACATCCTATCAGAGAGCAGACAGAATGAGAGAGGGAGGAGAAAAAACACGTGTACACACACACACACACACACACACAACACGGCAAATACAAGAAACGCAGGTCATAAAAGGCTTACTAGCGTATGGGCGTAGCGTCTGGAGATGTTGTCCGGCGGATTTTGCTCTGATGCAGGCCTCTATCCGCTCGGTGCAGGCCATCAGCGTGAAAAAGCCTAGGACGATCCCAGAAAAGATTCCAGTTATTAACAAAAAGCAGTTTCAGTTTTTTACACAAAGACAATAACCATTCGTTTAAAGCAAAAAGTCTACTGAATCTTTCGTGTCCTCGTCGATACGTGGAAAGCGGTCCTGACACGATGATCATCGTCACGGGCGATGTGCTGCGCACCATCTCGATCGGCTCCTGAAATCACTCTTTCAGAAGCACGACCGCTCCGGGGGTCTCGTTGCCCTTCAGGATCGCGGGTATCTGCGCAGAAACATAGAGAACACGAGCGCCAGGGAAACAGTGAGTGTACACTTTACCTTCAACTAACGTAGCACAGACTTGCCGGATGATGGAGTCTCCGATGATAACAGCGTCGCGTTCCGTCTCGCGGAGAGGGGAGCGAAGCGGTTCAGGGTGGAGATCTCGAGAACGGGGGCCTGGCTCGTGTCTTCTGCTGTGGGTGCACCCAGGGTCCGTGGTGTCCCGGTGCCGGAGTGAAGGAGACCTGGGAAGATCGTGTCCTGGGTGCACCGGGCCTGTGCAGAGAAACACACGGAGTAGAGGTGGTGGGAGAGTTAGTATTGCGCTGTATACCTACCCCAGACTTGTGAGCACCAGCCCCGGATGTTTCCAGTGCGGCTCTACACTCTCTCAGCTGGGCCTGCTTCTCTAGCAGCTCGTGGATCTGCTTTTCTCTGACACACTTGTTGGCTTTCCATGTTTTACGGGAAATCTCCATAGGCGTAATGGTTTTTCTACTGTCCAAACTGTATTTTCTGTCCCCTAACCCTAAATCTACCTCTCACACAAAACTACAGGCATTTTAACATTTTCAAAAAACTGTTGGTTTTAGTTCTGGATAACATTCTTGTTTCCTCAAGGTGACCAAAAAATGTCAAAATTTTGCCACAAGGTCAAAATTTGCTGGTATTACTATCCTTGTGGGGACATTTGGTCCTCATAATGTAGGGAATACCAGGTACAAACACACACACACACATATGCTCTCTGAGGAAATCATGGCTCGTCTCGGCGGTTCGGCTCATTGAGTCTGACGGCTGTAATTACAGTGTGTGTTTAATTGAGTCCTTCTCTTTACAAACTTCAGACTTATTCAGACTATTGCAGGAGTTTATTATGCACACACACACTTTTGCGTAATAAACCAATGTGAATGAAGTGTGTGTCCAGCAGAGTAATATATTCCTTTGAGATCAATCAGACTCTGTCTTTGCTCTGCCCTTCAGCTGTTTTCTCTGTGAAGGAATGAGTGTTTTCTCTCTCTGTGTTTGTGCAGGTTTTGGGGACGCCGTCAGAGGAGACGTGGCCAGGTGTTCACTCTCTCCCGCACTTCAAACCAGGTAAATGTCCTGTTCATCTGACTGTAAATGACACATGCTGGCGTGCCCTTGAGATGGCATGCCATACATCCCTCATCCGCCCAGAGGCATGACTCATGCCAGCAGACGAGTTCTGGGAGCTCATAAACACACACACACACACACACACTCAGATCTCACTTGACAACAAGCAAACAACACACATATGAGCACTAAACACTGTAAAAGAAACCATTGCTACTTCTGCAAGTATTTTTTGCAAGTACTTTGATTAATTGCACAAAAATATCAGTTTGACTTCACTCATGCATTTTATTGCACATCATGTGAGATGAAGCAACTTAAATATCATTCTGTTCAAGTTTGATATCAGGGACATGAAGCATCACTGATTCTCTTGAATGATTGTCATTGATGGCAAATCTGACGTATTTTGAGATGCAAAAATTGCCTTAAACACAAGACTATTGTTTGGCTTCGGAATGGTGTGAGCTGAGATTACTGCACTTTTTTTGTTAAATTAGCCATATCATATAAACATGCAACAGGTTAAAAATTAACTTTGCGCAGGATGTGCAGAATGTATCTGAACAATATCAAAACAGTGTTATTATTGTGAACTAGAGCTATTAAAAATTGCTTTTGGTAAATGACCCCCCCCCCAGAAAGCTAATCAAATTAATCCACCTACAGGCCCATGTTGAGAAGTTTGTATTTAAGTTCTTAGAGCTTAAACGTACTAAACATGGAACCTAAGGTTGTGTTTCTCCTCTTACAACTGAAATTGTGCAAGTATAGAATAAAAATGACATAAATGATCAACACATTCAAGAACTATACAGTTTGAATACGTGATAATGAAACACCATCGACAAATAACACTGTTCATGCTGAAGGTCAAGGTATATGACATAAATATATATTATAGAAGTTATATTAATAGTTATAATATTTCTGACTGAATTAAACATGCAGCAATGATGAGGTCACATGACGACAGTTTCGTGCAGCTCAGTGTGTAGTTTGCAGTGCACTTGCATCTGAACATATCCGGTGAGGACACACTGCCCTCTGCTGAGCGGCACTTCAGTGACAATAACATCATCAGAGAGACAGACACCAAACAAGCTGTTTTCAGAATAAATCGTTCCATTAATGAAGATCTAATGGTCTCAGGTGCGAGATCAGAGCACAAATACAGAGAGCTGTTCAGATCTAAACTAATCAATACCAATCCTCCAGGTCTGATGTTCCTCAAGGTGACCGCATTACTGCAGCTGTGAGCGTCCCAGTGAAACCCTCAGACAGTGAATCTCCATTACACACCATCTCTGCTCTGTTAGTCTGCATATCACCATTACATTTGATCAGAAACAGTAAAAGAGATTGTTTTGTGATGTGAACAAGAGCATTTTCATCCCAGCTGTTACTGATATTGTGTGTATTTGTTTTATAAAAATGTGGATTTTGAAAGTCATAATGGCTTCTTAAGGCAAGACACTAAAGGTGGATAGGGTAAAAACTAAATTTAACTAATCAATGTCACCATACTTCCCCAGCTGATTGATTACATTGCAAAAATCGCAGTTTTGTAATACAAGTTTTCTGAAATGATGTTTAATTATGCAAATTAGGCATTTCTAATATATTCCTAGAACATGCATTTTAACACTGGATAAAGTCAGGTTCAAAATTCTAGTTTGATTTTGAGGTCATATTAAAGGTTTTTCCAGAAGGGATTTTGGATTTCTCTTTTTATCACTCCATAAATCAGGAAATACTGAATTTTCACCATGTCTTTAGGAGTATGATGTTACATAAATAAGTGTGAATGAAATATGAACAAAGCTTCAGAATATAGATAGGAATAAAACTGTAATGGGTTGTAGTAAGAGAAAAACTTGAAATCTACAGACTCAAATAGATAACTTAAATAGATAGACACTTAAATGTGTATTTTAGAAGTTTTCTTTCCACTATGCTGAAAGAAGACAAGTTATAGAAAGCAAAATATCAATCTATAATTCAGAAAATACTGTCAACAGCCAGAAAAACTACATTTTCACCATGTCGTTTTTTAAGTTAAATCCGGCAAATATTGTTTGAACAAAGCCTTCTGTAAAAGTCTTCTGAATATAGATGGGAATAAAACTGTAAAGTTTGCTGTATATAAAGTGCTGCTGTAGTGGAGAAAGAAACTCACAACCTTTAAAGATAGGTATTCGCGGCACATTGCCCATCTACAGGCACAAATAGAGAAAGGGTAATGAAATAAACGACCTTAAACATGTAGTTTGCTGTTTTGCGGTACTAGCAGTATGAAATCAAGTAGCCCCCATGTAGTGCATGGAAAGAGCAGCGGTAATCGCGAGGGGTGTAGTTCAGTGCTGTAGCAGCGGGGAGTGGCACAGCGTTACGGTATTTTGCATTACGAGCAGCTGAGCTGGCTGCGTTTACAATGATCATTATATACGTATGAGAGAGATATGTGTTTTTGCCCAGTGCAAATGCGGTTCAGTGTGCTGTTGAAGAGAGCACTGCTGTGATGAAGGGCCCTCCTCAGTCGCAGCGTCCCCCCCTCGGTGTGGATGATGTGCAGGATGTTTCTCAATTGCACGGTAGGAGATTTGTTGGAGTTTAAATGAAGGTGGCATGATGAAAATGTGATTCTGTGTGTGTGCTGATGTGTGGTGCTGGTTTCTGGGTGTGACTGTGTTGTGTGTTGGGGTGTGTGTAGTGTGCTGATGTGATGTGACTGTGTGTGGTTGCTAGTGTTTGTAGACTGTGACTGTGAATGTGTGTCCGTGTGTGTAGTTGTTCTGTGGTGCTGGTAGACTCTGTGTGTGTGTGTGTGCTGGGTGTGTGTGTGTGTGTGTGGTGTGTGTGACTAGTGTGTTTGTGTGTGTGTGTGGGGACTGGTGTGTGGCTGTGCTGGTGATGTGTCTGTGTGTGGTTGTGTGATCGAGACTGTGTGTGGTTAGTAGTGTGTGTGTGACACTGACACGTTTCATACCTGAATGGATCTGAGCAGACGTTGGGTATTGATTCACGTCTTCCACAGGGATGGTCCCACACACAATTGGACAGCATCGATGCCATCGAGACAAAGAGGACTGAGTTAGACTAACATACTCAAATACTACTGATACTGTTTCGCAGTGTACTGTGCATGAGTTTGGCATTTCATCTATTACAATAACAGATTGCTGAGATATTATAGTTAACATGAGTTAAAACATTTTGTAACTTGAAATAAAATAAACTTTAACTGAATATTCATCACAGCTCAATTCTATAAAAATACTTTATAGCATATTATAATGATTTCTGAAGATCATGTGACGGACGACTGGAGTAATGATGCTGAAAATACAGCTGCGCATCACAGAAATACATTATCATTTTAACAGATATTAACATAGGAAAGTTCACATATTTTTACTAGTTTTTTGACACATAAATGCAGTCTGGAGGGAACGAAGAGACTTCTGTCAAAGATATATATTTTTAAATCGTACCGACCACAAACTTTTGAACACTAGTGTACAGTGAGCACTGATGCAGCTCCCAGGATCGTCTGTTTCACCATGACGGTCCGACCTGTGGTGCCCAAAATTATTAGAACACCAGTATTTTCTTGAAGCGTCTTGGAGACATTGCCACAGTTCTTCTGGATTGAGTCTGTCTCAGTGTGTTCTGTTTCTTCATGTCACTCCAGACAGACTGATGATGATCAGATCACAAATCTCACTGGATTATTACAATTAATGGCAAAAGGAATGTTTGGAAATGTAAACTGATATTTCCTACTGACACACTACAGCAAAAGATAGAATACCTGACTTTAAACCATTTTTTAGCTGCTGAAAATACATGTGTTCTAATAATTTTGGCCAGGACAAATCTAGCGTTCCGTATGTAATGAATGTCACACGTTTTCTGCTGTTTGTTGCGTTCAGTCTTAAGCAAGTGAGAGCACATACACACGTTGAATCTCACTGCAGCATCATAAGTTTGAGTTCTTCATCTGTCGTGTGTTTCACCTGCAGATCGATTCACTGTCTACAGTCCCAAGAAACTCAGACAAGCCTGGAATAAGTAAGTTTTATGTTTATTTTATAACAGTTTTGTGTGAATGGCAACATGTGTTTTGGATGCTGTAATGTACTATTTCTTGTAGGATTTTCATTTGTTATTAAAAATCAACTGCGATCTTCTCTATATCTCAGTCATTCTCCTAGACAGCAATGGCAGCCCAGACTTTTGCGTAAATCATCTGCTTCTCAGTTGTTTCTCCTGAAAATAAGAAATCTTGACAATGTCTCAAACTGTGCAAGCCAAATCAAAATCAATGCAATGCAACGCAACTGAAAGTCAGAGATCTCCAATATTTCTCATCACATTCATTTTTCTAGCACTATATTTTCACTGTAAGACTATTGACCCATTTGAGTGTTTATCTTTTATGTTTTATTTGAGTGTGTGTGTGTGTGTGGATGTGTCGTGTTGTTGGTGTGCACGGCTCTGTGCGTTGTGTGGTTGCAGGTATTGTTGTTGTGTGGTTGTGTTGTTCTTCTTGTGTCGCTTCGCGTTGCGTGCGTGCGAGTGTGTGGTTTCTCTGTTGTCTGTTCTGCTCCGTTTGTGTGCATGTCTTGACCGTGTGATGTTCTTGTGTGGCTTCGTTTGGTGTGTTCTGTTTTTGTGGTGTTGAATGGTGTGCGTGTGTGCGCACCGCGTGTGTGTGTGTGTGTGGTGTGAGTGCGTGTGTGTGTGTGTGTGTGTGAAGTGTGTGTGAGTGCTGTTGCGTGGTCGCTGTGTGTTGTGTTGTGTGTGTTGCTGTGTATCTCTTTTTGTGGTGTTTCTCATTTGATAGTGGCTGTTTAGTCGTGTGTGCGCCTTGCGTGGCGTGGCGTGCGTGTTTGTGTGTGTGGTGTTGTGTGTGTGTTGTGTTGTCAGGGCTGTGTGGGTGCTGTGCAGGTATGTGTGTTGTGTGTGTTTGCGTTGTGCGTGTGAGAACGTGCGTGCGTGGTGTATGCGTTGCCGTGGTCGGTGCCGGCGTTGCTGCGGTGTGAGGCCGATTGTGTGTGTGGGGTGTGGTGTGTGGTGTGTGAGTGCGTGTGTGTGTGTGTGTGTGTGTGGTGGTGTGTGTGTGTGAGGTGTTGCGCACTCGGGTCATGTGTAGTGTGTGTTGTGTGATTGCCGTGTCTGTGTGTTGTGTTAGAGTGTGGGTGATGAGTGCTTGTGTGGTGTACTTGTGTGTCGTGTTTGTGTGGTGTGTAGTGTGTGCGCACGCGTAGTGTGGGTGTGTGTGTGAGTGCTGTCCTGTGTGTGTGTGGGTGTGTGTGTGTGAGTGTGTGTGAGGTGTGTGTGTGTGAGGGCTTTGTTGTTGTGTGTGTGTGTGTGAGTTGCCGTTACTGTGTGTGTGGCGTGCGTGCGGTGCGTGCGTGTGTTGATGGTGTGTGTGTGTGTTTGTGTTTGAATTGTTCAATGTACCTGCTTTCAACCAATTGTCACACTCGTCTATGACATAGGCACATCATCATAGATGCCGTAGCGTACTGATGTGCTGAACGTTCCCATCCCAGAAGAAGCACAGAGAGACGGTTTCCCTCGCTCAATACTGTCAGTTCTCACCACACGCGAAGTGTCTATACCCAATCCAAAACTAAGATAATCACAGATCAGCACAGCCCATTCAATCAGCTCTTCTCCATTATTTGATCATCATTTGATGAATTACTGCAGCCTTTATTATTAGAAATGATCAAAAGTCAACTTTTTATTTGTTTTCCTGGATAGCAATGAGATTAAATGGAGTGCTACTGATGACTTTTTCTTAAATCACCTACGTCTCAGTTGTTACACCTGAGAAAATGACTGAAATAATCTCAAATGCATTTTCTCAAGAGTTTCTACTTACCAGAAGTTTGGAGTTGGTAAAATCTTTTATTGTTTCGAAATAAGACTGTTCTGCTCACCAAGGCTGCATTTATTTGAACAAAAAATTGTGAAATATATTTAAAATATATTTTTTCTCTGTGAATATATTGAAACTGCAATTGATTGCTGGATCAACGCATCATTACCCAGTACTGCCATATGACTGTCTTGCAGAATCATTGTAACGGTTGCTCCGAAACATTCTGAATTAGTTAGCAATGTTTGAACAACGTTTGTGCTGACGAATGTTTTTCACAGGATTCACAGATAAATAGAAAGTTAAAAAAGAACAGCATTTATTTAAAATAGAAATCTTTTCTAACATTATAAATGTCTTTACTGTCATTTTGTTCGATGTAATGCATCTTTGATGATTTAAAGTTTTAATTTCATAAAAAAATAAATAATTTGTAAATTGCACCATGTCCTGAATAAGAAAACAATCAAAACTGTTGAATCAAATGACATCTTATGTGAAACATAATCTTGAGAAGATATTATTAAAATTAAAATTAAGTAAAAAATGTAGAACTAGCATGACCTTTGTCTTTTCTTATAATCAGCTGAAGTTTTGTGAGTTTCTGCAGTCTCAGATCTCATTCGATTAACCCTCATCTGAACTGAAGAAACACCAGCAGCTGCACGAATGGGAGCTTCAGCTTCGCTCAGATGCAAACTCAAGCCTGTAGATTTTAGCGTCTAATCACACTGACGCTCGTATACAAGCTCGTTTCACACACACATTATGTTAAAGTGCTGAAAGCGCCGCTGGTGGACAGAAACTTCATGTTTCTTTAATGTGTTAATGCTGCAGAGGCCTAATTATCCACATGCATTTGGAGTCTTTACATGATGTGTTTTCTCAGCGGCACGAGTGTGTGTGTGTGTGTGTGTGGGTGTGTGTGTGTGTGTGTGTGCGTGAATGAATGTGTGTGCGTGTGCGCGTGTGTGATGTGTGTGCGTGAGTGAGTTAGAGTGGATGGAGTGTGTGCTTGTGTGTGTTTGTGGTGTGTGCACTGCAGAGTGTGTGTCGCTTGAGTGAGTCGAGTGGAGTGAGTGAGGAGTCGTGTGTGGTGTGCTGTTGCGTTTTGCGTGTTGGCGTGAGTGAGGAGTGTGTGTGTGTCGTGGTGGTGTGTGTGTGTGTGTGAGTGCGTGCGTGCGTGTGTTTATGTGAGCTTCTGTAAGTGTGTTTGTGTCCCTCTTTGTCGTTGCGGTTTAGAGGACGTTTGTGGGTGAAAACTTGCTTTGCATTTTCCATTCCAAAAAAGTCAACAAACATTTTTCCAGCCACACGTCAGCGGGAGTGAAGCTGACAGAGAGCCTGAGCTGTGTGTGTGTGTGATGCTCTTGGCACTGTACTCATGTGTGTTTATATCTGTGTGTGTTGGCAGGCTGGGTTATGTAGATCATGCTGAAGAACTGGCTTCCAGATTTCTCCAGTGCTTCCCAAAGAACCGTCTCTCGGCCCAGGCGGCGCTTCATCATGAGTACTTCAGCCATCTGCCCCCGAGACTCTGGGAGCTGCCTGACAGTCAGTGAACACACATCACACCACTGCCTCACAGTCACATACTGCCACACTGACCATACGGCATAATGACATATTACCATATTTTCATATCATGTATGATGCTGTTTTTGCAGTATGCATGCATGAAATGCCATACATGTATCCCATGATGCAATGCAGTACACTTGACCTTCCATTTCCAGTATGATTAATGAACTGGAAGTAATATCAACCAATATCCTTTGTGATTCGTTGTTTATTTAAAAACCCCAAAAATATGATTCCACAAAATTCAAAAACATCTGTCTGCCTTCTATTTATATACAGTACATAATTAAATGTTTTCATTTGTTTCAATACATTTTAAAAATTATGCTTTATTTATTTAGTTATTTATTTATTATTCATTCATTTTATGTTCTTAAATTATTTTGCTTTAAGACTTACATCTTAAAAGATTTTTCATTTCATTATTTTATACTATGTACTTATTCAACCTTTACTTATTTATTTCGTCTAATTTATTTCTTTATTTTACGAGATACTTTCTTGAGCTGTATTTCTCCTATCTACTGTTTGCCCTTTTCTTTCACCATTAAATATCATTTCATATTATTTTCCTCCATTTTAATTTCAAATTTATGTCTTTTTATTGGCTTTTGTTTAGTTAGGTTATTGCCCTCATGTTAGTACTTGACATTTTAGTTTTAAGACTTTGCCTTTTAAAAAATTTCTTCTATTCATTATTAGCATGCTAATTCATTCTAATAATCAATTTTCGATCATTTTGCACTTCCATGTACACTAAAAAATCGGCCACTTTATTCACGAATATATTTATTTTTATGTTTTTTCTCTTCCTTTTCAATTATCATGACGTTTTAAACCCATTAAATATTCCTTGTGTGGTGAAATGAGGTATTAATTTTGAACGTTTCTTGCATGTTGCAGCACTTTCACACATACAGGCCTTTTTTAAAAAATGCATTGTACCGTGTTGCTGCCGTCTGGCCGTTCTCATTATTATATCTGTTACAGCACTTTAAATAAGCTGGTTGTACGTGATGGTGGTGTTTAAATTGTAATTTTTCCTCGCTGATTTATAATCAGTAGTCCGTGTATCAGTGTGTACTGTGTGATCTGATTGTCAGTGTATTTCCATTTTGACCCACAGTTTCTGTGTCGTCCCTTCAACTATCCTCGCCCCCTCACCAGTTGATTTTACTCTCATCTGTCGTCTGTCCTCGCATGTTTCCACCCCTGCAGTTCGTGTTCTCACATCGTGTGTCTTGGAGCTAACCAAAACACTGCTCCACGTTGTGACGCTCATTGTTGGTGATGCTGATTGCTCAGCATTCTATTTCACTAACGATTCCATATGTGTCCTCCGCTCACGTTCTCTGTGAGATCCAGCACATCAATAGTCCCTCCCTGCCTGCTTTCCTGATTACCAACCCAAATACTCCTGGGAATTGGTTACTGTCCGTCAGATGGGAACTCTTGTCTCCTGTAATTGGTCCGCTGCAGAGTTTTGCAATTGTTACCCAAGTTTCAATGAGCAGCTTTCAAAAGTCCTGCAGAGAGAAAAGAACCGAACGTGTCAAGCAATCTGATGAAAAAGAGTAATAAAAATCTGTGTATTGTTATGAGATTAAGTGCCTAAGATAAACTACTGAAGGTTGTGTAAAGACACATGAACTAGATTTTCTGCGGTGCTCAACAGTATTTAGTGCATACTTAAGTTAAACTGACAGATACTAGTCAACATTTGACGCATATGTTTGCTACAGAGTCCGCACTGTGACATATGCATAATCATGTCAATATTAATTCTTTTCTCACATCTCTTAAGTGTATCTTAATTAGAATTTTTATGTATAACATAATATTATTTTGGTCCGTCCAGTCAAATATATGATTCAATAAATCCAAAAGAAACTTCCTGTATGATTTCCCTGATATTTTGGGATGCATTGCATACTGGAATTTACTGTAGAAACACTTGTACAATAACTTCTGTGTTTGTCATCTCCTATGAGTGCACTTGTGCTTTCCTAAGTCTTGGACAGATCTCTGAACTTTTTATCGCTAAGAAATCTAACTTGGTATGTTCCACAAATTTTTTTTTTCCCCTTTAATTGGTGGCATTTTGTCTTACACGAGTTATTTCTTCACATCAGGGTTCTGTCAGCTTATATCTCTCACATTAAGATTTTTTTTTATCACAGTTAGTTTTGTCTACACATTCTTGCCTTAATTTTTTCCTAGGTCTAAGTTTCCCCAAGATTTTTTACCTCAAGGAAATCTACATTGTTAAACTTGATCAAAGTCGACAAATTGTCTGGAAGTTTAGATCTGACAATTTGACTTTTTCTCTTCGCAATTCTATTGTTTTTTCCACTCCTATATTCTGGGTTTTCTCTCGCAATTGTTTTCCGGAATTAAAAAAATTTAACTTAATTAAATACCGGGTAGTTGTGACTATTTATTATCACAGTTTCTGACTTTTTTTTTCGCACTTAAATTTACGAGTTTTTCTTTTGCATTGACCATTTTTTTTTTCCCTCTAATTTCTGACTTTGGTCCTTATAGTTCTTTTATCACCGCACAGAAGCAACTAAGTCTCACTATTTTCACCCGCTTATTCTTGTGCAATGCTGTTTGATCTTGCCTGTACCTTTAGAGCTTTGTCGCTTAACAGTTCATCTAAAGGTTGGCTTATTTATTCAGAGCGCGTACACCAAGCTATGCACTAACACTACAAAGGTGCCAATCAAACACAGACCTACTTTCTGTCTCGTGTCGTCTAGTTTCTCGATTGCACTAATAGACTGTCGGATACACACACAAGAGTTTAAGTATCACCCAGTGGCTCTACGTCTAAGTGAAATTACACAGTTTAGCGAGAAACGGTCGTGCGCTCCTTAACTATGGACAGTAATACTCTTGCCCTATTGTCATAAAGGATAGTTCACGCCAAAAATAAAATTTTTGTCATGATTTACTCACTGTAATGCTAATGTTGATACAAACCTGTATTAATTTCTTTCTTGTGCTGAACACAAAAGAAGATATTTTGAAGAATGTGGGAAACCAAACAGTTGCTGGTCCACACTGACTTTGATAGTAGGAAAAAAAACGGTGGAAGTACACTTGGACCAGCAACTGTTTGGTTTTTCCCACGTTCTTCAAAATTAACTTTTGTGTTCACAGAACGAGAAACTCTGCAGGTTTTACACTACTTGTAAGTGGAGTAAACGAGCTGAAACAATTTTCATTTTTGGGTGAACTATTCCTTTAATGTTAATAAAATAAAACACAAAGAGAAAAATATCTCCGTTCTCTTGACTGAAGAACTTTAAAACAGTTGCTAAAGTAATAATAACTTGAAATTTTCAATAACTTTTCACATATCTTTTTGCACCAAATAGTATCGATAAGTACCGGTATCGGTATCAGTATCGATCAAATGTAAACGATACCCATCCCTAATTGTGAGATAGAAAGTTACAATGACCTTTTTTATTGTTTCGTTCTGTGGTGGAAACAAGCTCTCACAGAAACATGATGATTCAGGTCATTCAGGCTGGTTTTGGTTTTCAGAGCAGCTCAAGGCCTTCTGTCGTGTCTAATATGACACATATCTATAATCCAGACGTCAGACCCCCATAGAGGATGCTGACGGCCGCTGATCTGCTGTAAGGCCTCCATTAGCAGGCAACACAGCTGTAGCGCAGACACGTTTCGCTCTGCACATCAGAAAACAGGCGTCTGCGTTAGACAAGCGTCAGGCGAGTTGTTTGAATGCGAGAATGAGGTTTTTAATTTGCCAGATTAGGAGCGGCAGCTGAATTAATCCTGTTATCAGCTCACAGCAGGCCGTGTGGGAAGGAGGAGGGAGGAGGGGGCGGGGCTCCGGCGAGGAGGCGGAGCTCTGACACACACACACACACACACACACAGCGCAGAGCCGCTTTTGAAGCAGAAGAATGAAGGGAAATTAATTCTGTTGTTTCATATACGCTTACAGTTCTATCACAAAAGAGAGCGGCTGCTGCTGGGGAGGACGCACCGTAATTAACATTTCAGCTCAGGCTTTGATTGATACGGCAAACGCAGCAGGATTTATGACATTTATTAAATTTAATTTAATGCAAGTGCTGATGTGTTTATTTATTATGGTTTTATGTCTTTATTAGAGCTGTTTGTTAAGTCAAGCATCATTTTTACTGTTGGTCATATTTCTTGGTAAAAAACCACTTAGCAAACATATAGAAAAGCTCATTTACTCTGTAATTAATTAATATTAGTTCATATATGTTTCTTCTACATACTCGACATCTCTCTCTATATTTATTTTTAGTTGTTTATTTGTCTTATGTTTATATTCACTATAATTTTATTTTCTATTATCACAAATCTATATATATATAAACACACAGTATGATTACAATGTGGTCCGTGTTGTGTTTAAATATTTATCTAAAGTGTATTAATAATATCTTTTATCTCTCTATCTAATTATTTTTTATATTTTGTATTGTATTATCTATATTTGTATATTGGGCACACACGCATAAAGATAGTATGAATTTTCTTTTTCTTATCATTTTTTACTTAAAAAATCTCGTGCATACCCTTATATATTTATAAAAAAAATGTTTTTAATGATAAAAAGATACTAAACCCCATATGAATTTTTAATAATAATGTGAACTTGAAATTTGATTCTATAGACAACATATATCAAGTACTAATCTAATGTATTATTTGAAATCCATACAGAAAAAAAAGGGGGGGGGGGACATTCATTGTTCATTATTATTCGAGTTTTGTTTTGAAAATATTATAAAAGTGCATCATATATTTCTGGAATTCTGAATTGCATAGTTATAGATGTATTCATTTTCAACTGTATTTGTCTTGTCATCATCATAATTGAATTGTTTTCTCTCCTTGTCTTTCACATGATGATGATGAAGAGTTTTTCATGAAGACTGACAGACTGAACGTGTCCTTGTTTTTCAGTGTCTTCAATCTTCAGCGTTCCCACCGTTAAGCTACAGCCGGAGTCTGGCGACAGCGTCCAGGTGTGCAGTAAGAGTCACGGCAAAGCCACGTCAAACAGCAAACACTGACCCGGAGCCAAACAGGTACGACACGTCTGACAGTCTGTGGCACCAGTGTCTGCTTTACAGTCAACATTTCTACAGGTGTTCTTTATTTTGCTTTTTAATCAATTTAATCAGATTTTGTTGTGTAAAATTACATTTTTGTAGTCCAATCAAAAAATGAATCAAGAACCAATGTTTTGAGAAATAATTTTTTTTTTTTTTTTTTTCAAGTGAATTTTAAGTACATGTACACATGTATGTTTTGAAAGAAGTCTCTTTATGGCTGCATTTATTTGATTAAAAATACAGTAAAAATTGTGAAATAGTATTATCATTTAAAATAAGTGGTTTCTATGTGAATATCTGTTAAACTGTAATGTATTTCTGTGATCTGCGCAGCTGTATTTTCAGCATCATTCCTCCAGTCTTCAGTGTCACATGATCTTCAGAAATCAGTATAATATGCTGCTCAAGAAACATTTCTGATTTTTATCAATATTGAAAACAGTTATGGAATATATTTTGATCAAATAAATGCATAAATATAGTCTTTTCTTTCAAATAAGCATATTGTACTGATTTCTGAAGATCATGTGACAATGAAGACTGGATAATGATGCTGAAAATACAGCGGCGCATCACAGGAATAACAGTCACTTGTAACAGATATTCCATAGAAACCACTTATTTTACATGTATAATACTATTTCATAACATAATTTTTTACTGTATTTTTGGTCAAATAATTGCAGTCTTGGTGAGCAGAAGAGACTCATTAAAAAATTGTAATTAGGCCGGCTATTCCAGACTTTAACCAGCAGTGTACGTGTGAAAAGTGTTGACTTTCAGTGTATATGTGTTCATTTCCATTGCTATTATTAAATATTGCGTTGGCCCATATCACATATACATTGAGTTAATATTAACAGTCATCCCAAAAATGGCGTCAGAAATATTCCTCTGTTGAGGGTAGCTATGACTAATCATAAAATTGCATAGCAGGTCTGGCTGAGACCAATTTGCTGCGAATATCACCCATCAGCCAACTGCAGCTCAGGTCGGTGTGTTTAACAATATAGCATCCACACAGATAAGTTCGTTCGTACGTTGTATGCCTGTAAGTTATGTCTACTTCTTTTCACCTGGCATCTCCTGCGGCTGGATGAAGCTCATAATGGAGGGAAAGAGGCTGTGGTTCTGCAGGGATTAGCAGCCCAATTACAGGCAGGTGCGGCGGGAGATTTACGTCTGAACCGCAGGGAGCCGCAGACCTCTGAACCCCAAACACACAGAACTCAGGCGTTTCAGAGCTTCACACGAACCAGAGGCCTGCGCTTCACATGCTTTGGTTGCAGCTGATGGTCAAAAGTTTGGAATAATTCTAATTTTTGAATGTTTCTGAAAGAAGTCCCTTCTGCTCACCAAAGCTGCATTTATAAATCAAAAATACAGTAAAACAATAATACTGTGAAATATTATTACAATTTAAAACAGTTGTTTTCTTTGTGAATATGTGTTAAACTGTAATGTCTTTCTGTGATGCGCAGCTGTATTTTCAGCATCATTCCTCCAGTCTTCAGTGTCACATGATCTTCAGAAATCAGTATAATATGCTGATCTGCTGCTCAGATATCATTAATTAGTACTGGTGATCAAATATTAATATTGGTTCTTATTATATTCAATGCTTAAAAAAATTGCATGAAAAACATATTTGTTAGCAGTCAAATTATTTTTAGAACCATTTAAAAATGTTAGGCTTAATTTTCTTTATGCAAAATATAATGTCTTAACTTTGGGGGAAAAGTCCTTTTAAGATAATCTCGCTATATTCAACAAAATCTCAAAGCAAGGTGTGGTTTAATTTTTTATTTTATTTATTCTATTTTTTCAATTATAACCTTCCTTAAAATTAAAATGAAACGATTCGCTAATTGGGTGAATAGAAAGTTCAAAATAACTTAATGTAACTTTGGTGTAAGAAATATGTAACATTTTGTAACATAAATGTTCTGTCACTTGTTGATCAATTTAAAGCTGAATAAAAGTATTATTATAATTTTAATTTTTTGTTTGGAAGAATTAGCTTATCACGGTTTCCACAAAAATATCGTGCAGCACAACTGTTTTCAACATTGATAATAAAATAAATGTTTCTTGAGCACAAAATCATCATATTAGAATGATTTCTGGAGGATCATGTGACATTGAAGACTGGAGGAATGATGCTGAAACTACAGCTGCGGCATCACAGGAATAAATTACAGTTTAACAGTTATTCACATAGAAAAAAGCTGTTTTAAATTAGAATAATATTTTACTATTTTAGTGTATTTTTGATCAAATAATTGCAGCCTCGGTGAGCAGAAGAGACTCCTCTCAAAAAAATGTAAAAATCTTAATTATTTAAAACTTCTGACTGGTGGTGTAATGGTGTAAAGCGTTTCACTGGATACATATTAAATATGCATGATATATTTTCTCAGATTGTAATTTACCTTTTAATTGTTCAATACGTTTCCTGTCATTAGGCTGGTTAAAAATCATAGTTTCCACTTAAAACAAGTTCTCTTGGGGGGGGGACTCAGCAGTGGATCGGCTCTTTAACACACACGTTTCATGCAAAAATCGGAAGGACTCGAAGTGCGCAACTGGAAGTGAGTTTTTTCTCTTGTCTAGCAGCAGATGTTTTTGTGTGTGTGTGTGTGGTGATAGAGGTGTCGTGGCTGCTCAGAAGGGAATCCGCCCGCTGCGATGAGCGTGTCCTTGATCCCCTCCCCTGCATTCATATTGAAATCACAGGCTTTATGTTCGGCCGTCTCAACCTGACAGGCTCCTGGAGCTCCGAGACGCTCCTCTAATCCACACACGTCTGATTGAGCAGCGATGCATGCAGAGACACTCCAGACTCAGTGTTTTCATGCTCATCTCACACACATTAGATGGAAGAGGCTCTAAGAAGTATTTTGACACTAAAGTCTGAATTTCATTGTATTACATGCACAATATCAAAGAAACTGGGAATTATTTTGAGTTAATTTTTCCATTTTTGAGTTGGAAAATGTATATATATATATAGATATTTAAAATGAAGACAAATATTTTGAGCATATTTTAGAATCGATAAAAAAAACAAGAAAAAAAGTACAATTTGTTTTATCACTATTTACTTACTTGATTTTGGGCAAAACTGTAACTCTTAAAAATGTCTAAATGTCATTCTATTACTTGTAACATATTAAAACAAATTTCAAATTTCAAGCAAAACATTTAATGAAAAATATATTTTTAGCCTATTTTAGGAGCATTTAAAAAAAATTGCTCCTTATTTTCTTTATGCAAAATATAATGGGTTTAATTTTGGGAAAAAGGTCAGCCTTAAAAAGAATCGTATTAGAGCAATAAACAAAATAATCAAGCAGCATATTTTTAATTATTTATTTTTTTAGTTTTCAAACGTCAAGCAAAACATTTAAAGAAAAGATGTTTGTTTGAAGTAAAAGGATAGATATAGTTTAAAATGAAGATGAGCCTATTTTAGGACAATTAAATTTTTTTTAATGCAACATGTAACTTCTTTATAACTTCTTATGGGAAAAGTGTTTTATTTTATTTCAGTTTTCAAATTTCAAACAAAATATGTAATGAAAACGTATGTTTAGAGTAAAAAATATACATACTTTAAAATAACATAAAAAATATTTAGAACCTATTTTTAGAAGCATTTACAATTTTTAGTCTTCATGACTTGTTTCCTTAGATTTTGGGGTTCAGTATGATCTGGATGTGTTTTTGACAGGCTTGACTCGAGGTTCCCAGCACGTTTCTGTGCCGCTGTATGTTTGTGAGAGGAGAAGAGTCCAGCAAGAGCTGCGGTTGTGTATTATTCATCAGAAGTGCTGTTTCTCAGGAAATCCCCAGCAGGTCTTTGAGCCGCTATTGAGCAGAGATGAAGCTTCAGCCGCCACAGACTGAACGACACGCCTCTCTCACACATACAACACAATACCGTCCGAGACGAGGGCCAGCGGATCAAATCGGGGTCAGAAGAGATAGAAAAAGACTGGATGATCTATAGGTCTCTCTTTCTTTGTAGACCGAAAAGCCGTAGTTAATGTTAAAAGTGTGTAGTTTAGTGAACGCTGTGCTGTGTGGAGAGGTAGATGTATTCATAAAGTTGAAGTTTCTGAGAGTTCTGGCAGTCGTGCTGCTGATGCAAGAAGCCACCAATCAGCTGCAATGGCTTTGCATGTCATTAGCATAAATTAAGAGCCCAAAGGTGATTGATATGGACTGTGTTGAGCGCAGAGTCTGTTTTGGACAGACTGTCTTTGTTACTGGATGATTGTACATTATTCATGTGGTGTCATCAGTGTTATGACTGTGTGTGTGCCGTGTGTGTAAAGTCTTTACGCTGCACTAGATGTGTTTGTGTGGATGTGAGTGGACACGGCTGATTTACAGCGTTTACGTGGAAGAATGCATTCGATTTATAAAGTATTATACAAAATGGGTTTATTTACAAATTGAATAATAAAATGTTATATATAGGTATAAATATAAAATGCGGAGTATATTGTATATTTTTACATATTTGAATTTAATATAATAGGAATGTTACATTATAAATATTATACCTTAAAATAAAAAATATATATAATATAACTTGAGCAGGTTTTTTTATTATTATTCGGTTATATTAATTTTAATGGATTATTTAATTTTAAATATAATGTAACTTATATTTAACTTGAAATTTAAAAAACTTAATATCAAAAATAGAACATAATATTAGACTCTATATTTATATATAATCTATATAAATTTTTATAGTGTTTATGTATACCATATTTTGAAATATCATATGTTATAATATAATTTAAATAGATAATATTTTAAAATATATATTAGCATTGAATGGTGTTAAATGTTTTATATTAATTGATGAGTTTTAACTATAATTATTTTTATTTTTTAATTATATAATGTCTAATTTTAAAACAACATCAATTTGTTTATTTAAAATGTTTATAATAGCGCATTGAACAGAGTTGTGTTGATATGATTGATCACTGTGAGTGCTTCAGTGATTGATTCGGTGTGTGTGTGTGTGTGTGTGTTGTGCGTGTGTGTGACTGTGTGTGTGTGTGTTGTGTTTGTGTGTGTGACTGTGTGTGTGTGTTTGTGTGTTTGTGTTTTTGTGTGTGTGTGTGTTTTTGTGTGTGGTGTGTGTGTGTGTGTGGTTTGTGTGTGTGTGTGTGTTTGTGTGTTTGTGTGTGTGTGTGCTGTGTGTGTGTGTGTGTGTGATGTGTGTTGTGTGTGTGTGTTTGTGTGTGTGTGTATGACTGTGTGTGTGTGTGTTTGTGTGTGTGTGTGTGTGTGTTTGTGCATGCGTGTGTGCTGCGTCGCATGCGTTTGTGTGTGATTGTGTGTGTGTGTGTGCGTGTGCATGCGTACGCGTGCGTGTGTGTGTGTGTGACTGTGTGTGGTGTGTGCGTGTGTCTGTGTGCGTGTCTGTGTGCGTCTCTATGGGTCCAGGTTGGCAGTGGTTTGATTGGGTCAATTGGCGCAGGCCTGCAGCTCCACTGACTCTTTGAAGATAAACACCACAGACAGACGACCTGTGTGTACTGCAGCCAGCTGTTTATCACACACACACACACACACAGTCACACACACGCGCACACACACGCGCACACACACACACACACACACACACAGTCACACACACGCGCGCACACACACAGTCACACACACTTGCACACACACACACACACGCGGCACAACACCCACTTACACACACGTGGAGGATGATAGTGAGTCCTGTAGAGGAGCAACTCATCACTGGATCTGACAGCGTTTGGGAGATTCATCTGTCCGATATCTGAGAGTGGGATCCAGTTACTGGCTACGAAGAGCCTGGAAGTTTTTATGCACTCATTTCACTCTGGTACCTTATAAACTCAGCTTTGTTTCATATTTGCATTTACATTTAATTAATTGGAAGTAGTGTAGGGCGGAGCTAGATTTGATCCATTTGAGTTTGATTGGATGTTGTAAATGATCTGTTATATTACTGGTGCTTCTGGACTCTGAATCAAGAGTTTGGATCAGAGATTCTCTCGAGCGAGTGTTAAAGTGATTTATCCGGAGACTGTGGAAAGGGACTGATCTCAGCGCAGTGAAAACGCTTCAGTAACAGAGCGCCCATTAAAGGAAAAACATGAATGATTTATCATGAGAGAGCTCCTTCTCAACTCACTTTGGACATTTAGATTCCTGCTTTATGCTGCACACACAGATGCACACCAACATGCTGTCAAAATAATGAGTACTAATGAAACGTTCTTTCTAGCCGTGTCTGTTCCTGAGTGTTTGCTTTTCAACAACACACTATGTAGGGCTGAGCGATCAAATTCACCATGTATTTGTGATTTGTTTTTGCTGGTAACAAAATTAAGGATATTGCACAAAAATTAAAAAAAAAATTTAAATGTGCTTTTTATTGTGTCAAAAGACATTTTTGTTTTAATTTTTTTTGCATACCACATATACTAAATAAATACTAATTGACATTTATAAAATATCTAACTATGAAAGAAGATATAAATATTAATTATATAATAATTACTAAATACATACATTTGATTTTAATAGCTCATATAAATACATAAAAATATATAAATGCCGGCTAAAATGAAATAAATAATATATAATAAAATAAATATAACATTTAATTTAATCAATAGATATTAAATACTATATTTAAAACATATACAAAAGCATATATGCAAAAAAGCATATATGTATATATTATAATAAACGATATATCTTTTATTTTATACTGTTGTATTTTATTTGTCAAGATATTTTATAAATACATATTGTTGCTATATTACACTGCTGTTTCAGCCCCCAGTTTTTCTCTCATATTTCTTTTCTCTCTGTCCGCACGCTGCTCCTCCTCGCTCTCTTGTGCTTTTCTTCTCCAGTATTAGCAGTGTGTGTGTGTGTGGTGTGTGGGGTGAGGGGTGTTCCCCCCCCCCCCCCCCCCACACACACACACACCACACAGAGGGCGCTTGCGCTGTTTTGATTTTCATGTGTATTTTTTGGTCACCAGATACACTAATGATATGCGTGGAGAGGATGGCAGAGCTCTGAATGGCTCTTAGCAAAGCTCCTTCACTTCCTCAGTCTCCAGTGTCAGTGTGATGTTTCTGTTTCTCACGCTTGAAGACAGCTTGATAACATTAGCCGCAAGAACGAGCGGAAGGGGGGGGAAAGCACAAAGCAGAAAAATGTCTGATTTATCAGTCCCCTGATGCTGGAGTTTACACAGTTTACCTGTGTAAAATCGACAGTAAATACCGCCTCAGGTGCCTTCGTGATTAATCAGTGACAGCATCAGGGAGCGTTATTATCTTAACGAAAACTAAAACCATAAATGTCATTACGTTAAATAAAATAATGTTTGTGTGTGTGTGTGTGTGGGTGCACCTTTAAAAAATATTTTATAGCCTTTATCTAAAACGATTTTATATTTTTGTTTAGTTTAGTTTAGTACTAAATTAACTAAAACTGAATAAAAGCTATATAGATTTTTAAAAACTAATAAAAATGACAAAGCCTGACACAATATATATATTTACAATAATTATTTATTAAAAAGTTAAATACTATATATACAATAAAAAATATGGTTATATTAAAAGATTATTAGTAGATATATACCATATTATCTCTATGAAGAGTTTATTTGCAAAAAACAGATAACTCCGGTTTTTTAAATGTTTAAAATCATGTTTTTTATTATGTTATAATGTTTTTATTGTTTTATTGTGTTAGTTAGCTGTATTGTTAGTTATTTTTTAACCTAATCAAAATAACCTAACTGCAGTTTGATTGAGATTCATTGGAATGCACAATGAAAAAACATGACTTTTGAAAATTGCTAAAGAGTTATCTGTGTATATAAATACGTAACTATTTTAAGCACTTACATTTTTTTTAATACTTAGAAATAAAATTATTGAACATAAAAATACTCTCTCTCTCTTTCTCTCGCTCTCTAACTCTATACATATATAAACAGTGCTGTTTTGATTGTCATTGCCTGGAAAACCCGTATTCAAATGCTGTATAAAGTATCGTTTGCTCTAATGTTTGTGTGTGTGTGTGTGTGTTTGCGTGCGTGCGTGCATGTGTGTGTGTGCGTGTGTGTGTGCGTGTGGTGTGTGTTGCGTGTGTGTGTGCGTGTGTTGTTTGCGTGTGTTGTGCATGTTGTGTGTGTGTTGCGTGCGTGTGGTGTGTGTGTGTGCGTGCGTGTGGTGTGTGTGTGTGGAGTGCGTTGTGTGTGTGTGCGAGTGTGTGTGTGTTCAGATGGCAGGCGCAGTTGTGCATGCGGCCCAGGCAGATGGTGAAATCTCTGAGCTGCAACCAAACTGGAGCAGCTTTAAAAAGAGCTATGTGATTATTCCCTTGTTTTATTTATGCAACTGCAAACAAGCGTCCCAAAAAATCACTCCTCTGCTTGGCTGGATGAATGTACAGAGTTTCTCTTCTGTGATTACAGCTCTGAATTGGTGTGTGAGAGTCTGCAGGGAAAGACGTTGCAAGTGTTTCGATCAGGCGCTAAATGTCACCGCATCTTGGCGCCCGCGTCTCAATTATAATGCATTGCATTTATGGATGAAAGTGTTTTGTGGATGAGGAGGCAGGCGACAGCGGCAGCGTGCGACATGAAAACGAAGGCCCACACGCTCGCGCTCTCTATCCTGACATATGGGCTCCTCTAATGAGCTTCTCGAAGCTCTTCCGAGTAGAGCCGCTTGTCTTCTGAGGAGCGCCGCCGCCCGGTCAGACTCACTCGCTCCTCGCTGCTCCTCTCCAACATCCAGCTGGAGTTCAGTCATTAGAAGTTTGAGAGGAAGATCTGTTTACACTCGTTTCAGATCTCAAGCTGATGCTCTAGAAAAGTTCTAGTTGAGGGATTCACTCCTGATATTGAGGTGAAGATGCTTGAATATTTATGTAAACTTATGAAATAGGTTAAACGAGACAACAGGACTATGGTGGTCGCCATAGATAGATAGATAGATAGATATATAGATAATAGATAGATCTGAGAGTCTGCTCTGAGAGTCACTCCATGAGCATTTGGCCATTTCATTTGAGAAAAACTACCATCATATTATATACACACACAAACAAAACTCTGCAGGCCACCCGTCAAAATAAAATTTGTTTATTTGAAGAATTGTGATAAAAATGTTTTTCTTATTAAAACTTAATTTTTTAAGTTTATAATCACAAGCTTTTCTCCATGTTTTAATTTGAACTGTAAACCTCGGTTGTGCTGCCCTTTGTTTGCAAAATGTAAAAAATACAACAAACCAAGCAAAAAATAAATAATTAAATAAAATAAAAGTGTTTGTTTTAACTTTCATTGATTGAAAGATTAATTAGATTATGTTTTTTCTGCAATCATTTTGATTACCAGGAAAATTTAAATACATAACACAAAATGCTTGGTGTGTTGTGTGTGTGTGTACTTAATCATATTTTGTGGACAAATTTGTACCCAAAAGTGAGCGAAACCTGACAAAATCTCCAAAAACTTCCAGTTGGGGACATCCTCATTTGTAAAACTGTTATAAAAATAAAGTAAACAAAGTTTTGTTAAAATTTAAAAAATGCAGAGAGTCTCCTGTGAGGGGTAGGTTTAGGGGTAGGGTTGTGTAGGGCAATAAAATATACAGTCTGTACAGTATAAAAAACATTACGCCTATGGAGAGTCCCCATTTAGATAGCTAAGTAAAATGTGT
Source organism: Sinocyclocheilus anophthalmus (assembly GCA_018155175.1). Classification (NCBI taxonomy): domain Eukaryota; kingdom Metazoa; phylum Chordata; class Actinopteri; order Cypriniformes; family Cyprinidae; genus Sinocyclocheilus; species Sinocyclocheilus anophthalmus. Next base: position 4,922 of record JADLZN010005212.1, on the reverse strand, counting down.
GTGTGTGTGTGGGGGTGGGAGAGTGTGTGTGTGTGTGTGTGTGTGTGTGGTGTAGTGTGTGTGTTGTCGTGAGAGAGCGTTTGTTTGTGTGTGTTTTGTGTGATAGAGATGAGAGGGTTGTGTGTGTGTGTTTGTGTGGTGAGATAGAGAGAGAGTGATAGGTGTGTGTTGTTGTTTGTGTGAGCGAGAGAAGTGAGATGTGTGTGTGTGTGTGTGTGTGAGAGAGAGGTGAGATTGTGTGTTTGTGTGTGTGTGTGTGTGAGAGAAGTGTGTGTGTGTGTGTGTGAGAGAAAGAGAGAGAGTGTGTGTGTGTGAGAGCGAGAGAGAGAGAGAGTTATTGTGTGGGTGTGTGAGTGAGTGTGTGTGTGTGGGTGAGAGTGAGAGAGAGAAGAGAGAGAGAGAGAGTGAGTGTGTGTGTGTGTTGAGTGAGTGAGTGAGTGTGTTGTGTGTGTGTGTGAGAGAGAGAGAGAAGAGAGTGTGTGTGTGTGTGTGTGTGAGTGAGTGTGTGTGTGTGAGTGTGTGTGTGTGAGAGAGAGAGAGAGAGAGGTGTGTGTGTGTGTGGTGTGTGTTGTGTGTGTGTGAGAGCGAGAGGAGACAGAGTGAGTGTGTGTGTGTGTGCGAGAGAGTGTGTGTGTGTGTGTGTGGGTGAGGCGAGAGAGAGAGAGAGTGATGTGGTGTGGTGTGTGTGTGTGTGTGTGAGAGCGGAGAGAGAGAGATGAGTGTGTGTGCGTGGAGTGTGTGTTTGTGTGGTGGTGTGTGTGTGTGTGTGTGTTGTCAGATGCTCAGGTCGTTCTGTTACAGCAGTGTGTTTGTCAGACAGGTGGAGGGTAATTATCCAGCCGTACAGACAAGCGCTCAGATCGGCGTGTCAAACTGCAGCGCTGCAGCTTCACTCACACACACAAACTTTCCCAAACCCAAACAAAACAAGCACACACTGTAGAAGTTTGATGATGCTGTGCTGGTTTTATCCGTGTCTGCACAGCGATGCGTCTGAGTTAACAACAGCACTGCAAGATGAGAATCATGACAGATAACAGGTGATTATCACACACATCATCTGGCTGAAGCTATCTATCTATCTATCTATCTATCTTTTGTTCGTTTGATTGGTCTGTCTATTGTTTGTTGTTCATTTGGTCATTCGCTCTGTCATACTGTCTATCTAATGTCCGTTCGTTCATTTGTTTGTTAGTTCAATTATTCTGTTTATCTTTTGTTTGTTCTATTGTTCCATCATTCTTTTTATATTCATTCGTTCATTCATTCTGTCTGATGTTCGTTCATTCTCTATCTATTCTTTGTTCTTTTGTTCTGTCTAATGTTCATTTATTCTGTTGTTCTATCTATCGCTCTTATCTTCTTTTCTATATATCTATGGTTCGTTTGTTCGTATCTATTGTTTGTTGTTTGTTCATTCATTGTATCATTCTGTCTATATATCTAACGTGTCTATCTTCTTTCTATCTATCGTTACATATAAAATAACGTAAATCGGTCCTGACTCTACCTGCTACAGTTCACCACAAACCGCTGGCGTTCATCTGTTGGTGTTGATGATGTTGAGGTCTCCAGCGCTGGGTCTTTGTGTGTTTCATATGAGAACAAGTGGAATCCATGGAATAAAAGAACAAATATTTTTGTGCCTTTTGATGTCAAGATCGGAATGCAAATCATTTTTATAGAATACTGTCGTCAAAGACGCCATTTGAAGCTAAACGCAGACGTTTAAATGGACAGACTATAGATGAAACCTGCTATGATTACCCTACATTTAAAGCATAAATTCGATTTAAACAAAAGGTCTACATAATATTCACATATGCTGTTAATAGGGGACGTATTGTATCAGCCCTACAGTTACAGCAAGAAATATTATTTAAATCTTACTATTAGAAATATTATTTAAACCTTACTATAAACCTATTTACATAACATTTATATTAGTTTAATCTCACCATTCTGTGACTTTTTTTTCTCGCAGATCGCAGATTATATCTCCTAATTCAACTTTATAACTCGACTTACCTCAAAAATATGAGTTTGCAAATCTGAGGAAAAAAGCCATAAGCAGGACGAGGGGAAGAGAGAAACGGACAGTTGTTTTTCCCTTATTGAATTGTGAGATATAATCTCGGAATTGCGAGAATAAAGTCAGAATTTTGAAATAAAATCAAATGTACCTTTTTTTTTTACTTTTTTATTCCGTAGCTTGACGTGCCGCTGAAAACCCTCATTTTCTGCCTCCAGATAGGCTCCGCCCACATCAAACGTTCCCTGTTTCGGATCTGTAAGACTATCCCACTCTCTAACGTCAATTTCGTTGAATAACAGTGCTTATCGCTGGCTGACGAGCTCTTGTAATATGCGCAGAACGTTTTTAAAGTGACATCTAATCAATATAATTTATAATATCTTTAAACCTAACTATTTTGTACCCTATCCGTGTAATTCTCTAGCTGTAAAGGCTATCTTTCCTGGGTTTTCTGCAACCATGATGCGCACGCATCCTTAATGTTTACAAACCTATAATTGGTCTATATTGTATGAAGCATATTTTTGAGTCTCTGCGGTGCGGTGGGATCAGCTTCACACTCGCTCAGGGAGTTTCTTTATCAGGATCACGCAGGACAGGAAAGTAAAGCAGAATGAGAAAACGCTTTCTGACAGCTGCGCCTTGAGACTCTCAGTAGCGTTCCTGACTTATTCACACACACACACACACACACACACACACACACACCCACACACACACACACACACACACACACACACACACACCCACACACACACACAGACACACCCACTCACTCTCTCTCACACACACACACACTCACACACAGACACAGACACACACACTTACAGACACAGACACACACACACATACAGACAAACGCAAGCACACACAGACACACACACACACAGCAGTAATTGTGTGAATACAGACTGTAGTAAAAGCACATTAGTCTCTCTTCACGAGGCTGAATGGATCGGACGGAATCCATTAGACTGAATCCAGAGGTTTAGAGATTATTCACCTCCACTATCCACCTCAGTGTCTAAAAATACTGCAGTGTTGCTCTGTTCCAATACCTAGTGAGCTGCCTACATAGACAGTAGGGGGGAACGGTTCTCCACACACGGTTCGGCACGCACTAGGACCGCGGTTCAACTTAAATCTGACATCGCATCTGTACTATGGTTTGTTATAAATAACACATAAAACAAACAGGGTTCGGCTAATGTATGTTTCTGTTGATGGATGCGCATTCTGGCTTCCCAATACATTACTACAACGTGGCCAAACCATTCACTCTTGTTCCATGCGAATGCCGTATGCTGGAATATGAGCAGTCATTTATTCCGTCATCGTGCTGATTCGCGCGGTGCAGACAGCCACTTGAATATCTGTGTTTAAAGTAAACTCATTTAATCTTTGCCAGTTTTTACTTTTAATAAAGCCGAGGATGCGAGCTCACATGCGCAGTGAGAAGACTCGTGTGTGCGCTCATCCGAAGCAAGCAAAAATATTAAGCTCTCTCTGAAGTATCGTGTTTGAATGGACGAATTCACACAAAATTGGTGTCAAAAAGCCCATCTTGGTAAATATCCTATAGCAGCATAGCCGGCTGAACGACCGTCAACCTGTTATCAGTGTACTGGATCCATGAATTGTCTTAAAGTGACAGCACTTTCTTATTATTAATCATACAGCAACAACAAGGAAAACACTCACCGCTCTTGATTGAATAGCTTTTGTAACTTTAATAAGGATTCATCTTTAATTTATACAGTCGAATATGCAATGTTATTTTACATTTGTTTACTTTATTTCTGTACCTGAAAACTAATGTTACACCTACCTGAAACTGAAAATCACTGTTTATTTTTTTTGTATCTTTACTCTATTGTATTTATTTGTGCTGTTGCTTGTAGTTAGATAGATTATTCTTTTATTTGACAGTATAGTTTTTTATGTTTATTTTCATTATGAATCACCTAGTGAGCATATATTTTCAATTAAAAATGGTGAAGTTTGACAAAAACGTTAGTTTGCATCACTGAATATCACTGTCGGCTGTTTAACATTTATATTGTGAAAAAAGTTGAATATTAAATGTTGATCTACTTTTTTAACTCAAACTCGCTGTTAAACAAATGGTAAAGTCTGTTGCCTTTGATTTGATTAACCATCTCAATCATTTTGAAGCTTTTGACATCTTAACATCAAAAGAATGTCATGATGAATGTCATGTTGTCATATATTTGATTATTCATGTTGATCTTGAGCTTTAGAGACACTGTGAGTGGAAAATTACTCTCACAAATCATGTTAAGAACATGTCTGAATCATATTTTAGCTCAAAATATGATGCAAATACAGAAAGTCCGAAAATGAACAAATCTTGTTTATTTCTGCTGTTTTGCTGGTGAAATGTGACTCCGGCCGTCTGGCTGCTTCATTCTGTCCTCTAGAAGGGAGCCGGACTCCCGTGGACTCTGTTCACTCTCATTTTGTTGCGTTTATTGTCAGTAATGGTGCACCAGCAGTGCAGCACAAACGCCACTCGCTGATTGTGTGTTAATCGAAGGCTTTTCTCGCTGCACGTACAGACAGCAGATATCAGCTCTCCTGATGAACGCTGGGAATATTTGAGTGCGAGATTCTGAAGGAATGAATGCATTATTCATGTGGCTGTATAAGCGTTAATTAACAGTGCTGCTTGGCATTGTGCAGGGAATGAATGTGTTTTTCCTAGCATTCACTCGCAGCATGCTTGACTTATCAAAGGCCGTGGCTCCGCCCTCCCGCGCAGCGTTTGCATAATGCCAGCGATGCAATTAAACGCAGGAATCTCCTCACTTACAGACGCAATATTTGCACTTTCTGTGATTCCCGACGGCGTCACGCTCTTCTGACC
>JADLZN010005211.1:0-114558 GCA_018155175.1 Sinocyclocheilus anophthalmus | reverse complement strand
AAAGCTCAGGCTGAAGGAAATGTAAATTGACGTCTGAACACAGAAGAAGAAAGTTCAACACTCTTAAAAGCAATAAAAAAAGAAGAAATGTTAGTTTATCTTGAGTAATTTTTGCTTATTAGTAAGGTTGAACTGTATCATCGAAGGTCAGAAGCAAAGACATTAGAATGGGATTAAATACATAAAGAACATTTGTGTTGTTTAACATTTAATTATTGCAGCTTTGAGTCATATTGCTGATTGCGTAACTGTTTTTATTCATTTGAGGAAACCTAATCAATTTTTTTTTTTTTGTAAGTGAGATGAATTAATTCATGTTCACATTTATTCTAGAACTAACGTAACATCTTACTCACGATTTCTCTCAAGAAGGGGACAGGAGAGATTTCAATCAATAAATGGGGAAAAAAAGCTGGCGTTATTATTTGAAAAAGTAACTCAGATATTTCCTTTTAAGTTAAAAAGTAATGTTTTACTTTACTAGTTACTTGAAAAAGTCATCTGATTACGTAACTCTCGTGACCTGATGCGCACCCCCAACACTGAAGGGTCTCTGTCGTGTTCCATCGATGTTCGGTCTGGCTTATTTATTGTTTTATAAGTCGTCTGTGTATTGTTATCTTTCTTTCCTGTCTTTTGTTCTGTCTATCATCTGTATCTGTCTGTCTGTTGTTTTGTCAATCTTGTTTGCTATCCTATTCTATCATTCGATCTATCTGTCCTTTATCCATGCTGCGTTGTCTGGCTCATCTTTATTATCTGTCTCTGTTTGTCTATCATTTTCTATCTATCATTAGATCTGTCATACGGCCCATAAGCCTATACACCTTCAGATCTATCTACATCAAATTTTGTCATACGTGTTTATACCTTTCAAATTATTTTTTGCATGTGCTCCATCCTGTTGGCTATCTCAAATAAAACTGCCGCTATTCACAGGAATTTTAATTTGGAATTCCTTTAATTCAGTTCTAAATGGTGCACAACCCTGATAAACATACCATCAGTTTAATTAACTTGCTCTTCAAACTGTTGCTCTGTCGTGACACTACTTGACCTTAAAGAGAAGAGTGACCATGGAAGACAGTTTGCTCTAGCGCCCCCTTGCAGCAACTCTATTCGTAAAACACAAATATGTGTTACATTCTCAATGTTCTCATTTTGTAATGCAGCAACGTGTTAAATGAGATTTTGGGCTTGTGTACTTGCACAGAGCGTTTCGAGTGCTCTGCCAATGACTATTTGGTTGTCAGAGGAAATAGCAAACTTTAAAAGTGAGCTCATTAAATTTGATGACTATTCTCAATGGAAGCATTTCAAACATGCTCTTCTGTTGCATAGAGTCTAGTGATATAGCTGTTTCTTTTCGAAAGAAAAGAGCTCTATTTTTAGTCAAATTTACTTTAGCCTTCCAGCACGTAGTAATGAACTGTGCCAGTATCACCTCACCCCTTGTTTTAAAAACAGTAGCAATTAGTTCTCTTGTTAACATGCATCTGTTTTTTATCAGTGGCTTTTATAGACCTTGCTCTGTTTCATGTTCTGCACGCCAGGTTTTCAGCTTTGATCAAAGCAAGTTTAATGCAGGTTTCCTGAGGAAAGGTCAGCTGAGTTGCTCTCCCACTAGGTCTGCACAAGACTCCTGCATCAGCCATGTTCAGACGGCCTGGAAACCGCCCAACCTCAGGGCTTCTCATATGTCTTTCACCACATGTTCACTCTTTAATGTGAAGAGGACTGGTTTTGAATGTTGTTTCGCATCACAGTGTATACGTCTTCAAGTCTAATCAAGAGATTTTGGGCTTTGCAGAAAAAAAAAAAAAGGCGACTGTATCTCCCTCTGGACTTGCAAGTTGAGACCTTACAGGAAAAAAAAAAAAAAAAAAAAAAAAAAAAAAAAAAAAAAAAAAAAACAAAAAAAAAAAGCAATGAAGTGGTTCACGTGCACAATGGCATTTCTTCATTTCAGTTTTTTTTTTAACTTATTGATAATAGGCACTCGGTGTCCAATGTGTTGCATTAGGCATTATGTCAGTGTGTTGCAGGCCTTGATCCCTCTTGTTAATTGGCATATGCAGAATTTCAGGCCGATGGTGGTGTGCGCCAGATTTTCTTTTTTTTTCCGGTGGTGTCACTGACAATGTAATGCGGATGTATCTATTATAATACCTAATACAAGCAGCCAATCAGAACACATTCGATACCTAAAATAACAGTACAGAAATAGAAACCACACAACCCAGTTTTTCTACTTCAAAATTTCACATTTTATTCAGTGTGTTACTTGCCATTTCTTTGTAATTGTTTGTGAAATTTGCTAGCAGTTTCTGAGTGAAACCTATTTCTACATCAAATTAAGTATAGGTTAATGTTAATTTCTGCGTATACATTAATACTGTTATTTATTAATAATTATAATGTATTGAAACTAACATAACAATAAACAATAGTATATCAAAAAATATTTCCATTTGATTATTTAATAAATTCATTTTAATATATTAAATATCAATACAGCAATTAATAGAAATTTGTTAAAATAATGTTATTTATGCATTAAACCTATATTAATACAGTAATACTGTTGTTCATTGTTAATTCATGTTCATTCATTTGTTAACGATTTCTATTGCATGTGCTAGTGTTAACAAATTGAACTCGCAGTGTTACCATTTATTACACCAATCATTAGATTGTCTCCTTAGTTTCAATGAAGTTAAAACTATTTTTGCTAGGTGCTTGAAATGTCACTAACTATTTATTTATTTATTTTATAAATGGTAGCTTGACTAGTTTTAGTACTTTAAATCATCAGTTCATTGTAGCTTGGTATACTGCAGTTTAAATTAGCTTTCCAAAACTTGGTTAGTATTCCCACCAATCCTTTGGAATTTGTTGTGCATACTCACTATGAGGAGGAGTCATTGTCCAGGATCATATCATAACGCCCTCACAACATACAGGATAGAAGTTACTTGTGCTGTAGGCATCAGAGCACGTAGCGGTAGGTGGTTTTTATACATCTGCACCACAAGATGATTTATGACATCTGATTGCATGTTTTTCCATTGCTGTTTTCCTTATTCCATCACCTCTTCTCACAATTAGTCTGGGTTTGTAGCATTTTAATGGTGTTATTGCGTTACTGTCTTTTGAAAGTGATTTGCATGCAATTTACTCATCTATTTGTATTTGGTGACCTCACCCTTGAATTAATGCTGTGTGGTTTTTTACTTTTTATTTTTTAAGACCGTAAAGAATGTTAAAACTCAGATTGGCTGATTGCGTTGTAACTGGCATGACCTCAATCATTTTAGGGGCCTGTAAGCGCACAGTGCATGTTGATATTTTTCTTATATTTGTGGTTAAGTTCTGAATGTTAACTTGAGATTTCTGAGTGATATTCATGTGGTGTTCATGTTACGGCTGTGTTTGAATTGTAGGGTGTGTTTATACCAGTGTAATGTGAGTGGGTTATGGGGGTCTGTGGCTAACATTGGCTTTATTTCAGAGGGCAGAATAAAAGATGTTGCTGTTTCCCAGGCAGTTTCTGTTACTGGCTTTCTCGATCCATTGCTTCTGGTCCACTTCATTTAGGGTTTTCACTATATGGACAAGACATAAAGTGCTTATGAGCAATGCGGTGCAAATACCAATCTAGTGATCACCAAACCAGTTTTCACATCACATCTTATGAAGGACTATCTCATCATTGTCTGATGAAACAATTTGAGAAACTATTTCAGATTGAAGCACCTAGTAGCTGTAATTTAACCATATGAACCCAATAGGCATCTTACTCCATTGATGGCCAGAACGGGTTCAGTTTAAAGTTTCTGCACAAGGTACATTGTTATTGACATTTGAGGTGTGTGAATCTTTTCAGAGAGCCTAAAAACAACATACAACAGCAGAATAGTATGGTAAATGTAGCTCAACTTGTTGATCGGCATGGGTTTTTCATAAACCACAGGAGAAACCAGATCTAGCGGGCTCAGCCTAGAGCCTACATGGCGGGAAGGTTGTAGACTTGGGTGGCGTGCCATTTAGTAAATGGTTTATTATGACCATGAAACCATCATTTGGAGTTTGGCATGGGCATTTAGAGATCTGGCCCTGGAATTCAGAAGTACATACTTTACTGTTGAAAGAGTTCATATGAGGCTGCTAGAACATGGTAGATGTATGTTGACTTTCAAAGGAGGATTACTTTCTATTTTCCATTTAACAGAAGTGCAGTTATTTAGTTCTTTTTCATACAGTGAAAGTGGATGGGGACCAGAGGCTGTCAAGCTCCAGATGGTAAAACACCAATACGTGCGTTAACGTATCCCATATTATATAGCTTTGGGGTGATTAGGCCTAGATTCTATTAGTGCTGCAACGAAATGGCACTCCAATAAGTTTTTGTTTCATAAATATATTGTTTGAATGTGGTGTATTCATTGTGTAGATTTCTTATTTACATGAGACGACACATCCATACAGTATATATTTTGAAAATATTTACCTGTATTTACATGTATATATTTATATTCATATAATTTATATCATATATAAATTTATTTAATATATAAACATAACATTTTTTTCTTAAATATATACATTCGTCGTGTGTATTTATATGACAATAAAATAGACACGTACACGCATATATTATTAAACAAAAACTTTATTTTGGTGCGAGTAATCCGGTTTTTGCCAGCCCTCTTATAATGTTTTTGAGATTCTCTTGTATTCACCAAGACTGCATTGATTTGATCAAAACAGTAAAACGGTAATATTGTGAAATATTACTGCATTTACATAATTGTTTTTCTTTTTTAATATTATAAGATTAGTTATTCTTACGTCCCTTCTGACAAATTTTTGAACAAAAAAGCAAAAACAAACTTACCGACGCTACCTTTTGTTAGGCTTTCAAATCATCTAGGGATACGTCTGTACACAGCAACATTAATTAGGTTAAAATATTTCAGATTGTCACGTATTCAAACATGGGGGGGGGGGGGGGGGGGGGGGGGGGGGGGGGGGGGGGGGGGGGGGGGGGGGGGGGGGGGGGGGGGGGGGGGGGGGGGGGGGGGGGGGGGGGGGGGGGGGGGGGGGGGGGGGGGGGGGGGGGGGGGGGGGGGGGGGGGGGGGGGGGGGGGGGGGGGGGGGGGGGGGGGGGGGGGGGGGGGGGGGGGGGGGAGGGGGGGGGGGGGGGGGGGGGGGGGGGGGGGGGGGGGGGGGGGGGGGGTGCTTCTAACACTTCAACCTGGGGTCACATCAACTATGTGGCTTGTGGTTGTTAGGATTTAGTATTAAGGCAAAGAGATGCGGGGCGGTATGACCAAAAATGTATATCACGTTATTTTTCTAAATTATACCGGTTTCACATGACGGTTTTTTTTTTTCATGCATGACTGGGTGTTAACTATATTTTCTACTGATTGAGAGGAAATATTGCAGTATATTGACTTAGAATGCCCTACTTTACTGTCATGATGAGTGAATATTGTCAAAAATTACCACACTAAATAGTGACTAAACACTACCCCTTTTAATACATGTTAACCAGGTGTCACTCTCATTTATAATCGCGGCATCGTCTGATAAAAATCAACATGCATCTACACTAAAGAGGGGCTATGCGGTTATTTTGGCTATATTACTTTTTTGTCTCATACAGCACACTGCCTGCGTCTGAGTAACAAAAAAAAAAAAAAAAAAAAGTGCTGGGAGATTAACAACGAACTACGCTCATAGTTTATATTCCACATCATAAGCGACAGTTGATAGGAAACCTGTTTTGTCCTCATTTTTGATGAGTCGGCTGCGGTGGCGGGCCAACTGAATGTGCTGATCTCTGCAGCTCACTGCCAACAGACGCCGAGAGAGTACCTTCCTGCGTGAAGTCGACCTCCGCCGCGACGCCTGGCAAATCTCCAACTGACCCATAGCTAAGGTTACCAAAAGTCGCTAGGTTGTCATATGAATGCTGGGAAAAAAGTCGCTAAAAGGGTTTGAAAGTTGCTAAATCTAGTGCTAAAGCCGCGCTTGTGTGTGTGTGAGCTGATGGCAGGGGGCTGTGGATATTTGTGGCGGTCAATGTGGTTATTGTGGATGAGTTCTTCTGTGTCATGTTCTATTAGTTCTACAGCTTCATTTTCTGAACTTTCACGCTTAGTAACACATACAGCTGTGCCCTCAACACAGTGCAACAGTGAAAAGGGACCCCTTTCAAACAGTGTTGCGTTCCGAACGTTGTTTAAGTGACATATACCGGTATTGCGGTATTTTAAAAATGGTTATCATAACAAAAATAAACACCGGTATGCGGTATGAACCTATATATCGCCCAGCACTAGCAAATAAACACAAGAGTAAGGTATTGAATTGTTCCTAAGACAAAAAATTGAATTTAGGTCAGTACTGGTTTTGCTATATTTGTGCAGATGTGAGGATTTGTCAGGTGGTTGAGTATGAGCAGTTTGTGTTTCTGTATGAAGAAACAGCTGAGATGGCTGGGAATGTAATACAGACCTCACATTTTTATAGTTAATTTTTAGCAAGATCCCCCTCAAATAGAACCGCTGGCAGCAGCCAGGGTATTTTGGGTACTTTCTTGCTCAAATAGCAAATTCAGCCATCGGAAAAAAACAAATGAAACTAACTTTAAACCGCAGTCCTCAAACAAACCCCTTTAAAGCTCATGTCGCTGGAGCTCCTTCAGCTTAAAGCTTTGAACAGAACATTTAACTAAGAGTTTATGGAGCATTACGTGTTAGAAATGTTATGTTTGAGTGTTGAAACTTGTATGGCGTTACTATTTCAAGTCTACAGGATGTGCTTCAATGAATGCATTGTTTTATCTTGAAGTTAATTGCTAGATTTTATTTTGAAAGATGCTTTTCTAGCATGCAGTGCCATTTAGGTTGAGCAGATATCTCAATGAGTGCACAGTCCTACAGCCAGATGGCCCGTGTCAGATGATGACCTCTGACCCGGGATATAGGATGAAGAATTTTGAAAGGGTTAATCATGGCTAGTTTGAACAAAAACGACTTCAGATCTGGTCTGAATTTATGAATGAGTTTATTTATATGAATGTCTTCACTGCTGGCTCCAGATTTATAGTCTTTCATGAATGAACGCCTGGTTTCTTTGTACAGCAGTTTCCACAGCGAAACTAGTAGACCCTGTAAATGACATTTAGATCTTTCTCAGAGTGCTAATAAACGGTTTTGCTCTTTCTTTTGTGTTTTTTAGGGTGCCGGACAGGACAAACTTGGTATTTACATCAAGTCTGTTGTCAAAGGAGGTGCGGCAGACATAGTGAGTTTGGCTTGGTTTGTATTGTGATGTTCTTTATGGGCAAATGCAGATGCTATTTCTTCAGAAATCACTAAGTGTGATTTCTCATACTTACTAGTGTTATTGATAATACTCTGTACTATATTTGTAGTTGAAGCTGTAAAATCATAAATCATGCTTTTTTTTTCTTCATAAAAAGTAAAAATCTTGTTCAACCGTGCTGTTTTATGACTGTTTGAGTCTTGTTTTCTTTTTAGGATGGGCGTCTGGCTGCCGGAGACCAGTTGCTCAGCGTGGATGGAAGAAGTCTGGTTGGCCTCTCGCAGGAGAGGTAATTCTGTAGCATTTAGACCTTTAATAATGGGATTTAAAAAAATTTGAAATGGACTTACAGGTAAAGCATGCAATATCCGGCTATGTCAAAGAAGACCGTTAAATAAACAAAAGGATTGCATGCTAGAACCATTTCATTACACCACATAAGCAAGGAATGTGTCCTAATATACACAATTAAGTGGCGTAAGAGCAAAATATGACTGACGTCTTTAGAACATCGTCAGGGATGACACTCCGTCCCAAAATTGAACACTAAATGTGACCCTGGCATAAAACATTCATACCAGTGTCATTTTGAATAAATAATCTTTCCATTGATGTATGGTGTGTTAGGAGAGGACAATATTTGGCCGAGATACACTATTTGAAAATCTGGAATCTGAGGGTGCAAAAAAAAATCAAAATTTTGAGAAAATCGCCTTTAAATTTGTCTATATTATGTCCTGTCAGCCATCGGCAATGGACATGGCATCGTTTATCGGCCCAACCCTAGTTGGAATCTCCTTGGCACAAAACAAAACGAAACCAAACAAAACAAAACATTTTTCCTAAGCATTACTATTCCTAATGCATGAGGCCAATTCAGTGCATGAGAATACTGTAAAAGAGAGAAGACTCCAGCATTTAGCTCCATTTCCCAATTCTAACAAGCATTTTACTGAAAGCTGGAATCTAATATTCACACGTCAGATAGTATTTGCTCTGTTTACTCATAACAAATGATGTTTTATTTACGCATAACAAATTGTGTTATGTTTCTCTGAAGGATAGAAGAGAGAGGGGGAATGTAACCGCTGGTGCCATGACCCAGAGTTGAAGAATATAAATAGAGACAGAAAGAGGGAGGAAAAAACAACACTAAGAAGTGCACTATGAAGAAGGGCAAGTCTAATTAGGGTCTTGTTTTAGTTGCCATCGCTCTGATAACACAGAAAGCTTCCTGAGGCATTATACTTGCTGCAAACACTGACCTACATTCAGTTGTACAACATCTCTCTCTCCCCAGGGAGGCTTTCAGAAGTTGTTTATGCTGATCCAGAGTCAGTCGCTATACAAAAAGGTGAGATCTGAGATCATTTTCATTTCATACCCTGAGAGACTCGTTTTGTACACAGGACAAAATAAATAAAAATCAAAGCAATAAAACAAGATAATCATAAATAAAGTAAAAAATAATTCTTTGTGTTTTTTCATCAAATTTATAATTGCTCCACAAATTTTCCTTTTCTTATTCCTGATTTTTTTAAATCCCCACTTCCACTTCACCTTTCATAATCCATCAGTCCTGAGAATAAAATCATAATAAAAATAGTTTAATAAATACTAATAATAAAATACTTATATTATATTTCACATGGAAATAATCTGCATTTCCCTTTATAGACCTTCCTGTCAGAGATAGATGTAGTTTTCAATAATGTATATAATTCCATAATATATTAAATAATAATATAATATTACTAAAACTAATAATAATAGTTAGTAAATCTATATTAAATTAAATATCTTAGCTATTTTATAATTTATTTATAATTATATTTTATAATTGAAATAATGTATATTATATAAATACGCTTTTATTTCGAGATCTCAACTGCTGTTGGATAGCACTAGTGATTATAATGTTTGAAAGTAAATCGAATGACAATTCATATTAACCCTGCAATAACATAAATAACGCCATCACTGATGTTGCAACGACAATGATTGTCAGTGACATCATTGAACAATCAGTCATTGTTATAAAACGACAACACAATTCATAAACACAGCTACATGGACATAATTCAGTCGTTCACCTGAGCAGCAATTTTAAACTCCACTTCCTTAAATAAACACACCCCTCCATTTTATAAATGCTTTTTATAAATGCTTTAAGCTCGTTATGTTTAATAATTCATGCCTCAGAGGAGGCCCGTTCCATTCCAGAGTCACAGAGACAATGACATATTTATCCAATAACACTGCGGTTACAGACACAAACTTGCTCCGATTTTTGTTATTTGTCGTCTGAAAGGAAAGAAAGAGTTACGCGTACGCTGAAGAACTTGTGGACGTATTGTTATGATGCTCCCTTCATGAAAAGATGAGCAGCAAGTGCTTCGGCCAGAAGCTTTGTGTGTGAATACAGAAAACGAAGGTTAAAGTGCTGATGCCAATGCTTTTCTACCCTCAAACCCCAAAAACAAACAAACAAAACTGCAGGAGGAGACGGAGCAGCACAAATATGACATTGACAAGCAAAATAACAAAAAAAATCCAATCAGCTCGGGTATGTAAATATGGGAACAGAAACAATTAAAAACAATTTACTAACAATATGTTTATCTGTCTGTCTAATTGTTTATCTGTTTGTACATTTATCTATCTGCTCACCTGTCTATCTGTTTATCTTTCTGTCCATCTGTTTGTTTTTGTGTGTTCATTTATCTATATATCAGTTGTTTGTTTGTTTATTTGCTCATTTATGTTACGCCCATCTGTCTGTCTATTTATCGTTGTTTCTTTATCTTTATCATGTGTTTTTCTGCCTATCTGTTTATTTATCTGTATTCATTTGTTTGTTTATCTATTTGTTCATTTATCTATCACCACCCGTCTGTCTGTTCGTTTATCTATCATTTGTGTCTATTTTTCTATCTGTTTGTCATCTATCAATCTTTTTATCTATCTGCTAATTTTATCTATATATCATAATTTGTCCATTCTTTTATCTATTTATTTTTCTCTCTGTTTATCTATCAATTTATCTATATAACAATTTGTTTATTTATTTGTTCATTTTTTCTATTGCCCACCTGTCCGTCCGTCCGTCCATCCGTCCATATATCTATCTATCTATCTATCCATCTATCTATCTATCTGTCTGTCTGTCTGTCTTTCTGTCGTCTGTCTATCTATCTATCTATCTATCTATCTGTCTGTCTTCTATCTATCTACTGTCTGTCTGTCTGGCTGTCTATCTGTCTGTCTGTCTGTCTGTCTTTTCCGTCTATCTAGTCTACCTAGGCTAGCAGCTGTCTTCCGTCCTCATCTATCTATCCATCCAACCACCCACCGTCTTCTGTCTGTCTGTCGGTCTACCTAGCTGTCTAGTCTGTCTGTCTATCCACCCTCCCACCCACCGTCGGTCGTCTACCTACTGCTTCTGTCCTTCTATCCACCCACCCCCCACCGCTGTCTGTCTGTCTGTGTCTATCTAGCTGTCTGTCTGTCTGTCCATCTGTCTGTCTGTCTATCTATCTATCTATCTAGTCTACCCTGCTAGGTTGTCTGGCTTCCATCCTCTTCCATCCACCCACCCACCGTCTGTCTGTCTACACTAGCTGATCTGTGCGTCTTCCAACCCCCCACTCCCTATCTGTCTGCCTATCTGTCTGTCTGTCTGTCTGTCTGCTGTCTGTCAGTCTGCTGTCTGTCTGCTGTCTGTCTGCTGTCCGTCTGTCTGCTGTCCGTCTGTCTGTCTGTCTGTCTGTCCATTAATTTTTCTTTATGTCTGTTTATCTCTCTATTTGTTTTTCTGTCTAACTCTATATCAGTTTGTTCATTTATCTATCTGAACACCTGTCTGTCTATCTGTCAGTTCTGTTATCTATTTTTCCTTCTGGCTGCATGTTTATCTGTTTTTAAAAAAAAATCTACATACAACTTGTTTGTTTATCTGTTTGTTCTTTTATCTATCCCCCACCTGTCTGTCTGTCCTGTCTGTCTATCCATATCTATCCACCTACCTATCTATCTAATCTTGTTTAGTAGTCATAATCAAGTTTTTAGAATAAATTAAGACTGTTAGGTTGTTTGCATTTTCATTTAATATGCATAACTCGAAGACTGTAATATTTGCATCTAAACTGCATCTAAACAACAGACCGTTCTGCCTGACCCAGCATTACGGCATGGTGCTACAACTGTATCGTCAGTCTCAGCTACACACACATCCAGCCACATGGACAAAGACACACTGCATCCAATAAAGCCATGGAGCACCACTTGAACTCACCAGAGAAGAAGTTCTTAGCACGTAGATAACTGACACTCAGCCGCAGGATGGAGAGTTTGTCCAGGCTGCTCGTGACATCCTCTGGAAACGGAAGGAGACTGGCCAACCGGTCCAACTCGGAATTTAACCGATCTCGATGACGTTTGGACGGGTTAGACTTCACCCCTTCAGCTGGAGCCTGCTTCACCCTGAGCACAAGAGCACACTTCTTTAAAAAAAACACTCCTCAAGATCACATTCAACAGTGTTTTTCACATGCAAGGTGTGTTTGGACAGAATCACGGACGGCATGAAAATACAGACCCACAATCACAAGTGATCCATTAATTTGTCCAGGCTTCTGTTGTTTGTTTTTTGGCATATTGTTACCACGTTACTATTTTGATAGTGTTGTGTCTGTGCTGTTCTGGTTAACTATGATTTCAGTGTTTGATTTCGGAAATGGGTTTTGTGTTTTTAAACCTTTGTACAATAACCACATGAGGGCCACCAACTAACGTAAACT
Organism: Sinocyclocheilus anophthalmus; assembly: GCA_018155175.1. Classification (NCBI taxonomy): domain Eukaryota; kingdom Metazoa; phylum Chordata; class Actinopteri; order Cypriniformes; family Cyprinidae; genus Sinocyclocheilus; species Sinocyclocheilus anophthalmus. The sequence goes on along the minus strand of JADLZN010005211.1, from coordinate 102,421 downwards.
GAGCCTGACCCACACACACACACACAATTTCTCGGTTACTGTAAATATGAATATTAGATTTTATAATAAAAAGATATCTCTATAATTCAAAGCTATCATAAAAAAGGGAATTCCATTAAGGAAACAATCACTACCAGACATTAAAATGACTTCGACACATGCATCATGGATTTGAATCTTATAGCTAAAAATAATGAAATATTTTACAAATCAAAACAAATTAATTACATTATGTTATCAGAGAATAAAAGTTCTTAATTGTTTATTACCATATAAGCTTATATCCCTTTTGTCTACACGTAGTGCAAGAATAATAGTAAAGTTATTTTTATTACAGGTATAATTAAAAAATGAATTTAATTATAAAGTATAAATTCAGGCTAAATCTAGTAAGCTTATATGATAAAATCATTATGTTCTAACAGACATGTAAATGACTTTTACACCAAATATCGATTCCTACCTGTCTAATAATAATACAAAATTAAGCAATATATGCAAAATAAATAGTTCCAGCTGATCAATATAAATAATAAAATAAATTAATTATAATTACACAACACCTACTAACAATGATATTTCCCCAGTTTGCACATTTAATTTTCGGGAATAGAATAGTATAGAATAAAATAGAATAGAATAATTTAGAGTAAATTATAAAAATAGAATACTTTGTTTCGTACACTATAGTTTCAATTTGACCACAAATGGAAAGGAAAAGACAAAACACCTTATACATTACAATGAAACTGTGATATGGTATTACTTAGCATAACACATATTGTCAGCACTGGATTTAATCCTCTACCCTTTATGCTTGATTTCTTAAATAAAATCCTTCAATATACTACTAATACACATATTACTGTAGACAGATGGGCCTAATAGAACAGACTACACATGCGATTTGGGTCATTACTGTACGGTGTTGAGTCTTAATTTTCAATTAATTAAAATTAAAAAATTGATAATAGGCAATCTAAACATTCATAACACACACACAAACACACATTTATTATAATAACTTACGTTCTTTGCACTGGTTTTCTTCTTTTTCGTCCTCCATACATGTTTAAGGCGTCTGGGCAGTCCAACTCTGAAGCTCGAATGATTTCAACCCACAATTTACAACAGATCAATCTCGATCTGTCTACTTAAACGAGGAAAAAAAAAAAAAATCTGATTTCCTGTACAGCTCATGGGTGTAAAACATTCAAAAATCAAAACAAGTGTTATTGTATAAAATGTGCACCCAGAATCCCTACTGCCCCAAATTGCATTGAATATCAGTCTAATAAACTTAAAACGCCAAAATAGAGATGTGAAAAAAAAGTGTAATTCCTCTTCAGATCACACTTAAGCATTCATATGAGAAGTGACAGCAGGTCTTCTTCATCACATTAGTCATCCTCAGTGCTGCGGAGTCTGTATAAACCGCCATCCACAGTCATATGCTCGGATAAAACAATACATTTGAATCTATATTTACACAGAACGGGCAAAATAAACCAACTCCACTGTCATAATTTGTTCGAGCTTCGTGTCTAACTCATTTTCGTCCGAGCTGCTCCACTAAGCCCTCTCTGCGCAGAGCATCAGAGGCCACGGCTTAAAGGCAAAGGGGGAAATCTCCTAGGATACAGGACGTCAGGATTTACGTCTCCTGTGATTGGTCAACGCGCTTCAAAATTACGAGTACTCGCTTATATATAATTAATAAAACAGCAGTTAATATTAATAACGAAACGTGACGGGCAGAGGACTTGCAGAAAAGCAGACGCGGACGTTGGCCACGACGAATCATAGTATGGGGTTAGAATTCGATTATGAATACTAATGAGATTGGGCGCCAATAAACGCAGGCGAGTCTGATTAATATTCATTAGACTTAGACACTTCTAGCGAATCAGGGAGAAGAGAACCTCACAGGTGTTTTTTTTTTTTAAATTACCGTACCTCTATAAACAAATACAATAAAAATATTGAATACGATAAATCATAATAAATACTTTTAAGAACAAATCGATACACATACATAAAAAAACAACAGCACCTATGTAATTTATTTCAATCTAAACGTTTTAAAATAAGATTTCAAATTCTATTTTTTTAATGGGATGAAAAAACATCACTATTTAATAGTTTTATTGCCATAACACGGTGAAATCCCGGGTTAAATCCTTTTGCAAGCTCCTGTTATGATGCATCATTTCCTGCGCTTTCAAAAAGCTTTTTATAAAGCTGTTCGGCATTTATTGACTATAATGACGTTATTATATAATACTTGTTTATGGACCACAGCAAAATCCCTTTAAATGCATGCAAGCTACTGGCTCTTCCATACACATTGCACACATCTGTTTCATACGCATGCATTAAAAGGGAAGTAATGAATAAAAGATGATTCGAAAATGATTGCATATCTCCCCAATTTGGTTCTAGGACACTCTATAAAACTGTGGGCGACCACATTCGTGGAGTTACAAGAAAACCCATATGCAACGTTTATTTCCTTCCTTTTTTTGCCAATACACCGCTGAAATAGTGTATACTGGCACACATTCAAAATATATACATTAGCGCCCCCATGTGGTAAACATCTATCTATCTATCTATCTATCCGATCTCCTATCTATCTAGCGATCTTCTCATCAGCTAGCGATCTATCTATCTACTATCTATCTTTCTATCACATCCATCCCTTGGCATTTACACTGCCTCCGTAAATAACCCAGCTAATCCATGAGTCTCGACCCCCTTTTAATATGATCAAAGATATCAATGGAGGCCCACAAAAATGATCATTTGATATACACATACAACCAAATGAAAGCGAGATTTTTATATCTAATGTATAGAATATATTATGATATAATCATATAGATATATATATAATGTAGATGCAAGTGTGTATAGCCTGTATTTGTGGGACATCCATTTACGCATACAGATTTTACAGTTGTGCGGAACAATGTACAAAATAACATACAGAGAACACGTATAAGCATTTGCAATGCTGGGTGCACGAGCAAAGAAACAAACAAACAAAGATACTGCATTTAGAGAGGCCTCACAAACATGACTTTATGCAAGAAACGGGCATCTGAAGTGCTATTATTTCTTCCTAGAGGATTCGTAGTTTAGTGGTGAAGGGGAGGACGTCCTAACAAGTGTGCATGAACGATTTTTTGGCACTGGGGTATTTCAATGCTGTTAGTGAGGTCAATGCATCCTGTACTGGTGCTTCATCCACTACTAACCTGCTTTATTTAATGGCACAGGAAAAGAAAGGGTCATTTTCTGGACCACTAAACCTTGTCTAGTCAAAAATAACTCATATTCAGGCACCTTAACGAAGTCATGAACATGAAACTGTCTAATACAGTCTCCTAAGTAGATATACAGGATTCAAGCGACTAGTAATCTGTCTATCATCACTGAAAACAAAATTTCAGTTTAAAAATGTCTGATATTTAATACAGTGGTTCTCAACTGGTGGGTCGAAGCCCAAAAATCGGGCTGCACGTCTGTTTTGATTGGAAAAATATGAGCCAGATACCACAATGCCTCTTAAACAGCAACTTATTTGCTGTAGAAAAAATAATATTATTTCATTTCTATTTCATATTAAACATTATTATAACATCTTATTGAATTAAGGGCATTTAAGCAAGCAAAGCAAAACAAAATATACAACAATTTTTTTTAATTGTGTGTCATTTTCTATTTCACACAAAGTGTGAAAAATGTATTGCAAGTATTGAAGAAACATAGAATGCCAGCTATGAAATTAGCAAATTTTAATTCCAAAAATGTTTAAAAGATCATTCCCAACACATAATGCTATCAAACATGTATTGAAAATTTGTACAATGAACGCCACTGTAAAATCTGAGTCCTGAAGCAAATCGAGTCCTTGAGACACAACCATTGAGAACCGACTGACTATTTAACGCATACACACTTGTGGGTACCGGGCCTGGAGCTGAATCCCGTCAGATCGCAAAAGATCTTTAATTGCCTGTGTTAAGACATTGGACGTATCTAGATATTTTAAAGCATGAAAGGGACCATCAGAAGCAAACAAAAAACACAGCGCTTATTATTTGTGCAAATCAATCTGTCAGCAGATAAATGAACCAATGATCATCCATTAACCAATCATCTAGCGATTTCCTAACCTCCTCTCTTAACCAGCAGATGTCTGGCAATAAAACACACAACACTTATTTACATCACCTCAAAGCCAACAACTCCTTTAGCTTTCAGTACAAACGAAACCAAAAGGGAAAAAATGTAGCAAATCTCAGAAAACCAAAGCTGTTTTAAGGCACTTCAGAAGACAGACGGGCAGAATGTGTGTCCTGTAACTCTTGAACTGTGAGGCTATGTACAACACTTGGCAAACTAGCATAATCTATTCCGTCCATGCCAACAACAACCTAAAAACATTGCTTCTCAGATTCAATTATAGCTGCCATTTCAATTCCTTTCCTCCTCTGCAAGCCACAATCATTTCATTCAAAGAGTGAAAACGGGAGGGAAATAAGCGAAATATCCTTTGGGCAGAAAGAAATTAAGGCACACAGCGTTCCCATTTCAGATGATGAAAGGAAAAGGCTTTGGGTGCAGGAGTTTGAGGGCTCTATATATTCACTGTCATTATCACATCATACTTTCTGTTCTTACTGCAGAGAGAAAAAACAAATCTCAAGAAGCAACAGCAGTCGAAAGCATACGTTAAGGCTAAACTGTTTTCAGAAAGTAGCTAACGATTTATTTTGCACAATAAAACCAAGAAGTCATATTTCCATAGCTACAGAATCTCATACAAATATGTTTTGGTATATTTACACATTCAAAATGCTGATACAATCGAATCAAACGGCTTTATATTCTTCCAAAATAAAGCACAAAGAGGACTACGAACTTTGGGCCTCATTCCCCTAACCTAATTTCCATGTAAATCGCATTCAATTTAACGCGTAAAATTGACACAAAACAAATTTTCCGAAAGATTCACAGAAGTTTGTTTCGCACGTTTTTGAACACATTCTCTACATTGTGTTTATTCGAAACTTTTTGGCTGCTGCTGTATCTCCTGATCGACCAAGAAAGATGCTATAGATCAGTAAAGAATTTCATTGTGGCCATAAAAAAAAACAATCAAATCTACTTTTTCTTCTGAAAATTCTCTCTCTCTCTGTCATTAAATTTCACCTTTTCTTCTGGAGGCAGGATACGCTGGCTGCTGTGATTCTCATGGCACGCAACACGATTTCAGAATTCCTAGAATTCTTCCATGTTAAAGCATTAAAGCAAATAGAAAGCATGAGCAAATTAAAAGTGGACAAAAATGGCTCAATGGCATTTCCATAGTTACGATATGCATAAAAAAGTACAAAAGATGATTTTTAAACAAACAAAACAAACAAAAAAATACAAATACATGATAAGCGATAACATTCAGATATTGTAATACACATGAAACATATGGTTAAGGCAACCATAAAAGGGTGGCAAGAGCATACTGTACTAAAGACATTACGGTTTCGTTTTTAGTCCTTGAATGGAAAAAGTGTTGTGTAGAAGAAAAAGTGGCCTATTTCTTGGGACTATCAATTTTCAGATCCATTTTTTTAAATCCAAAATTGCCTTGGGCAACTTTACAACTTGCAGTAGGTGGAGCTCCAGGGAAGTTCTGGGACAATTTTGCAGTCAACAAATCAATGATTTGTTCGGACAGTCCAATGGTGCCACAGAGGCCATCAGTAGACTATTAATTTCTTTAGAGAAACTGATGTCTTAAACATGGGGTACATTGATAACAGGTCAATTTCACCTTCTCAAGTGCATAATTGGCAAAATAAAAGGGTCTGGCTGAGGCTGTTGCTCTCTCTAATGAGACAGACTTTCCCTTTTTGAAACAAAACTTACCCCAATAAATAGCATCTTGTGTGCACTAGGAATTTATTTCCTCAGAATCTCATCCCCGCAATTAAAAGGTTCCACCGTTGCTTCTCCATACTTCATAAATGAACTCTAGGCTACCTCACACACACAAACACACTTGCTCACACACCTCTATCACCTATCTCACACCTATCTCTACCCGCTATCTCAAGTCTTTTTTCTTGCCAGAATGGAAAAACAAAACAATATCTATCAGGGATGAAAGGACGTGCTTTAAAAAAAAAATAAAGAATTTCTTTCTGCTACGGCACACTTCTCATCAGAGAGGGTGTGAACAAGTGAAGAAGTAGACAAGTGTGAAAAAAATGTGTGGTAAATTCGCAATTTTAAGTTCTGCAATGTCTTGTAGGTTTTCAGCCAAGAGTGTCTTTAGAAGTGAATGCATGTCTCTCGAGGGACAAACAAGTTGCTGTATTTATGCGTTTTCTTCCTCCCCTAGAAACAGGTACTGCACTGTTGATGTGTCAGTCGCTGCATTAGGTGTGATCTACCACTAATAGTCACAGCAATTGTTTTGGTTGTTCTTGGAAAAGAAGGCATTTCCACTGGCCAGCGAGGGAAAATGGAATGTTTCTTTCTCCTCAAGTGGATGGTTTGCGACCTGTGGAGGGACAAAAGTGAAACCATTAAAGGAATGTTTTATCCATTCCGTGGCAATCATGAAATGATTTTCATTAAGTTGTGCATGGAAAAGAATTTAAAGCAGAACTCTCTCCATTCTGAACTTTTGCGCCCAGTCTGTGGTTACTGACGAATTGTTTTGATGGCTTCCTCTACTTTTCAGGGTTTTGACAAAAACGTAACAGTACAGTATGTAAATGACTCTAATGGGCCAGTTCTTTTAATGAACAGTTCAAAAAGACAATGTACTGGTTTGAACCTGCCGTTAACTTCGCTTTTGATACTTAATTCAAACAGCATTAACGAAAAATTCTTTTCACATTATCTAAGTGAAATGGAAAATATGACTGAAAAACACCTAAATTAATCAAAATTCAGAGCTTGAATTTCAGAATTATACCGTATTGGCCCGAATATAAGACGACCCTGATTATAAGACGACCCCCCTTTTTCCAGATGTACCTTTTGGAAAAAGGTTTTTTTAAAAACCAAATCTTGTTTTTTTTTCCTCAGTAAAACACATTTTGTCTTCAATTATTTCATATTGCATATTTTTCTTATTTTATTTTTTGTTTTAAAGTATGGTAAAAACTTAAAATGTACCAACAATGACATTTCAAAAATATTCACTTTTTGATATACCATTAAAAAATTTTTAAAACAGGTAGCCCATCTGAATTAGGACATTTAGGCTATCCATCTAATAGTAGCCTACCAAAATCGTATTAACAGTAGAAGTTAAATCTTACTGTAGTCTTCAAATCTGGGTACTGTCTTACGTTTTAAAATCACAAAGGGAGTTTGGTCAACATCTTACAACCCATTTACGTATGTTCAACACACACAATTCGGTTTAATGAGTATTTTGCGCCACCGTGCCAACCTATGTAATGAAAATTAAAAATACAGTATTATTGACGTGTCAAAGTCTAGACCCTGAACATAAGACGACTGCATTTTTTCAGATGTATTTCCATGAAAAAAACATTGTCTTATATTCGGGTCAATACGGTATTATATCAAGAAATACGTATGGATACCCAGTACTACTCTGAACTGCCCTCAATTGATTCCTTCCACAAGTTGAAAGAAAACGACTGAGCATGTGGTTAATCAATTCATCTTTAGTGTCTCTTTAGTGTCCACCTCTGAAACTCAAGACTTCCTCAAAAAGATATTGTTTTTTCTTTACATATGGTGACAGTAGTAACATCCCAAAAGTGTTGCTTCCCCACAACGAATTTTGACTGATGGTAGAGCTGAGATAACCCAACCTGTTAAAAAAACCTTGGATGTATGAGGACACAATGAGCCTGGGGTGAGAACAGGGCAGTTCAGCTATTCTCAACCCACCTCAAGACTCAATCTAAAAACAGGGAGTGAGCACACACCTGATGCTTTGATCATTGAGCTAGAGCACACTAGTTTGAAGCTATAATTATACCATGGATTACAATAGTACAGTTTACCTGTGTCTGGCTGTTGTATGAGAGATACTGCTGAGCAAGTACGTTATCTGGCGTTAACCCAAGCGGGACTTGACAGGCCATGGGGCTGATGTTGGTGTCCTCTTGTGGGATAACCGATGTGTCCACGATTGACTCGCTAGGACCTCTCTGGTAGTAGAAGGATGCTTGTGTAGGACTCTGGGTAATCAGACCTTTAACCCTCTGGCAGGATGACACTGAAGATACCGGAGCTGCTGAGCCATAATGCATCCCATTCACTGAGGGTTGAGGAGTGTTTGTGAACATGCAGCTGTTGGTGGTCTGATGAGGGCTGTTGTTGAAGATCTCTCCTTGCTGAGGATAGATGCTATTTGCAGTTGTCTGGGGCAGGAAACCAGACCCAAATCCTTGTGTGTTTGTGTGCGGCAACAGTTCTCCAAGCAAGTTTTTTTGAAAGTCTGTCACTTCACCAATGAAGCCCGTCATATTCTGTTGCCCACTGGAAAATGGTTTAGAGACCTGTTGAGGGGTAGGCTGGGATTGCTGCCAGCCAGGCAGTCCAGGATTGGCAGCGTTTTGAGTGTGAAGAGAAAACTGTCCTTGTAGTTGGGTAGTTGGGCCAGAGTGCAGTCTTGCATCTTGTACACCTGTAACGTTACGGGCGCAAGAGTTCAGCAGGTTATCGGACACCCACTGAGGGTTCTGATTGATTGATGCTTGTTGAGGAAGGGAATTCTGGCTGTGGAAGCCCATTGGCTGGGCAGAAGTGCCCTGCAATAGAGGACTTTGAAGAGGGAGAGTCATTGCGTTGTGATGGGGCTGGTATCCAGTCTGTAGGTTTGTCTGGCCACACGGCGCCATTCCATTCTCTTGCACGGCACCTTGCAGACCAAGCCTAACTTGGGTCAGCTGTTGACTCTGCAGCGCAAGAGAAGTATTAAACATAATGTTATTATTGCTGGGCATCTTCTGGGTTGTCTGTTCTAGTCCGAATGACTGGACAGAATTGTCACCAAGTAGCATCTGTTGCCCCATATGGGTGAGCTTTACCATCCCTCTTCCAGGGCTACTGGCATCCAATCCATCTTGGATGTTCATTCCGATGAACCCACCCTGACCTGGGGATCCATCAAGCATATCTGCCTGGAAGATGAATTCCTGGTTAGCAGCTAAGTTACTCTGTAACTCCATCTCTGGAAGACACTCAGGCACCTCAACAAACGGACCCTGGCTCTTGAGGTGTTCGGGCAACTGAACGCCATTTTCCTTAAAAAGTGCATCCTCTACATAAGAGAGGATGTCATTGGTGATGATTTCATTTAATTCTGTATCGTTGTTGTAGTGGAACCTGCTTAGAGTGTTCTCCCACTCCTTCAGGACTGATTCATCCACATCAAATCCCTGAAGGCTGCAGATACTGCTGTCCCCAATAATCTGTTGCAAGGATTCCATCATGTCCTTTACCACACCTTCCTCTTTTACCTCAGCCACAGTGCTTGGGGCTGACGGCTGCCAGGTGTTCCCAGGGACACTGAGCAGGGCGTGGCTATCCCTGAAAGCCTTGTCAAGAGTAAACTGGGAATCGGGCTCACTGCTCTGGTTGTAGACTGAATGATCCTGATTCAGCATGCACCCGAGAAGAGAATCTGGGTCCAGAGATGGAGGTTTGCGCATCTTCTGGCCTTTGCTCTGATTTTGAATGTCAGTGATGTCCAGTGTGGGGTCAGTCTCATACAAGACACCCTCACCAGTGGCGCAGTTAAAGGGTAGCTGCAACTTTCTTTGACGGAGGTGCTCCTCACCCTCCTCATTACTACAAAATACAGAAATTATATTAATGAGAGATACGAAGAGATTAGAGCAACAACATTATTAAAATGCTGGTTAGCTTACGTTAGTGCTCTTTGTCGAGCAATAATGAAGTCTGGTCTTCCTCCTTTATAAACAAGCCTAGCATTGGCCTGCACCCAGATCCATGTACCCCCTTTCGAGAGAAGTCTGAAGACTGTTAAACCACTCTCTCCAGTCTTTATCACTATGAGAACGAGTAAAAGAAATACATTTTAAAAGACATGCTACGGAAATTAAACTGCTAGTTCATAAACAACAAAAGTTTAACATCAAAGGATAGACTTGGCTTTGACTTAACATTGAATATATGGTGATGGTCTGGCATAACTCACTTTTTATATGGTTGTCAGCACAGTACATCATGTCAGCAGCATGAATGAACTGATAGCCGGAGCCTCTCATACACAGCTCAATCTCACTGTAGCCAAGAACCACCTTTCCTCTGCAAAATGAGAAACAGATAGTAAAAATGTTAATACTATGTTTGTACCACTTACCAAAAATGTGTTGGGCCAATCTGAAGTTGTCTTTTGCTTCTAAATCAAAGCTACCTTGTGTCAATACCCATAGGTGTAAAGTCCAGCTTGTGTTTGGTTTGGAAAAGAAGAGTCTTGCTCCTGATCTCCAGGATAGAGGGTGACTGGAGGGGTGTGGCTATGACAAAAAGAGCCAGTTGAGGGTGGGCCAAGGTCCCATCTTCCGCCAACTTGTTTTGCCCATGGAGATATTTCAGCCTCCCCTGGAAGTTCAGGGCCTTGGGGGCAAAGGGAAGGACATGAAAGTCATTTTAGCCCCATGAGGGTCTGACACTGAGTGCAAACAATTAACAGCTGATTTATTTAGACAGCTGTTGCTGTTACTGCATCATCGTGTACACAGAAAATCAAATATTGTTGAGTCTAGCTCAAAAGGTTCATCTCAAAATGATTCTAAAATATTGATTCTGGATAGTTGCAATAAAGTCACAATAGACATCTAGGATGTTTACCAGGAAGCCGGATGAGTTGTCAAGGAGGCACCGGAATCGGCAACAGAAACTTCGTTCTAAGAAGGCTGAGTTTTCTGGAGGGATGTGTTGAGGGTTGTAGTTTGCCAAGTCTCTGGTGATGTCACCGCTGCTTTGAATTGCTGGAGACCGATTGGTTGTGCCAAACAAAAGTGAAAAAACAGTGATGTAATCGGCTGTGAATCACTAGCAGTGTTCACCATCCTGGGTTTATACAAGACTCCATTTTATAAATCTGAACGGATCCTCCCACAGCTGTCTTGTTCTCCACAAACATACTTTCTTGATTCAGTAATAATAACAACAGAAGTCTGCTCATTCACAAAACATTCAGGGCTGGGCACTGCAGTAAAACATGACAACACCTTACCAGGAACTCACTGACCCTACTTGGGCATCACTGTTAGGGATAGAGTTGCTACTAACCATCAGATCCTTCGCCACCATCGCACGAAGTGGGATTGAGAGCGAAGTGTAGTTGCCTTCGGAACATTGCCCGATCGTCTGTATGGATGAGCTCGAATGCACTCTGATGGACCACATCCGACTATGAAGACAGTGAGAGAGGTACGCTACAAAAAATGTTCACAGGACATGTTCTGCATCCTGCATGCCCTAATAATCATTATAATATGATAACGGGTTTTCCACTGCCACATTCAAGTTCGGTTGTAATTGTTTATGCCAACCAAATCCTCACTGCATGCTGGGCAAAGGGGTTTATTTTTGTCTTTCTGATGACAAGAAGACTAGAGGTTACAAAATGTATCTACTTGTCCATAATTCTCAAAAGCATTGTTTCATTGACAATTTAGATGTGCAAAAATGGCAACCCTCCTAAACACCTAATTGCAACCTTAACCTATTACTTGTTTGGAGTGCAACTGATTGGAAAGCAAATTAAAACTTTAGTCTCATGTGGCTCAGATTTGAATAAGTATGCATTAAAATCATCACATTTGTTTCCTCTAGTCTAGAGTGTAAGAGGAGAACACACGTTAGGCTGTATTTACTGTATCAAAATGTAGATGCTTCTCTCTAGAGGCTTGGCATAGTAACTGTAGCTTGTCTTGCATTTTCCCTTCTGCCTGTTTCCCCCCCAATCCTCTCTCTCTCCTCAGAAGGCCAATGAAAACAAAGTGTTTGCGCTGTCTGTGTGTGCTAATTGCTGCAGGCTGGACGGTGTGGGATGAAAACCAGACAAGGTCCAGAAACCATTCATGACAACTTGTACCAACAAACACACATTTAAAGGTTAATAAGGACACAAGGGAGTAGAAAGAAAAGATACATATTAATTGCTCTAAAATATGTCTACATGTCTCTGATATATTTAAACATATCTCTTTAAAAACTACATATATACAGTAAGTATACACAGATGGATTCAACAGGGCACACTGTGCACAACAATTCAAGCACAAAGCCACACACAGTGATGCTTGGGTAAAACATAGTGATGCTGAGCCATTCTTTTAAATAATATGATTACCTGGGGCCAGTTGCATAAACTTAACCACCATGTTAAGACTGTGTCTTAAGAACTAGTTTGACCAACTAGCAGTTGCCAAGGGGTAATCAGTCTTACATTTTTATAATACAAATAAGAACAATCTACCTTTTGTATATGGTTAAGAAGTATGTACATTTTTAGCGCAAAATCAATTCTACAAATACCTAGTCTAAACAGTTTATGCAACTGGCCTCTGGACTACATGATAGAAAAAAGTAATTAGAAGTATGTGAATAGTTATTAGCGACCTAAGTCACAACAGGTGTTGAGATAGCTGTGGCAGTGGGTATGTATTTATGCGTTTATATGTGCAGGTGGTGCAGGCCTGCCAGACTGTGTAACCGTGGCGACCTGGACTTGCCTTACATGCTAGAGAGGGAACAGGCACTAATCAGGAATTGGATTTAGTGAGGAAAAACAGATACGCAATAACAAGCACAGACTATATGCACACCAACAAAGACACCACAGTTCTTATTCACATATCATATAGGTGTGACTGTAATATTTTAAACATTATTTGTATTGACATATGTGTGTATGTAATATTTGTGTGCGCTTTGAGTAAGAATGTATATTTGAGTAGACAATGTGTAAGTATGCCTGCTGGTAATATTGGCAGTATAGGCCAATGAAAAAATGGCATTCTTATGTGATCTATACATGCAGTCTAAAAAATATACCACACAACACACACACACACACACACACACACGTCTGGTTTGCTATCCTTGTGGGGACTCTCCATAGGAGTAATGGTTTTTCTACTGTACAGACCGTATATTCTATTGCCCTACACCAACCTTACACCTAAACCTACCCCTTACAGGAAACTTTGTGCATTTTAGATAAAAAAAAAGTCTGTGTGATTTATAGCGTGTTTACCCGTGGGGACCTCAATTTAGGTCCCCACTCTGACAAGAGTCCCCATGAGTCTGTGTGTATTCAGGTTTAAGTCCCCACCAGAATAGAAAAACACGCACACACACACACACACACACACACACACACACACACACACACACACGAACAGGAACAGGTTTTGCAAGTTCTTTAATGAAGTATCCAAACATTCAATTTGCCTCTCTTTGATGTTCTTTTTCTGAGCTTCTCCTCTTTTATAAACAAAACCAAGCTATGTCCGATATATATATCACAGGCTGACAGGGTGAAAGAAAAAACACTTAATCGCTAGGCATTTGCAAATATTAGCTTACATAAATTTGAATAAGCCTTCCAAACAGGACAAGGAAGAAAAAGCAATGCTCCATCCAAAATAGACTAGTTTGTTAACTATTAAAAAAAAAACATCACTGACGCCACAGTTGTTTAACAGTAAACGAACACTTTTTTAATAAGTAATCGAACCCAGGCACCCTCAGCACTATTTAACAACTTACTTTTGCGCTTCGGTTACGGAACAGTTAGCTGTTTTTGGGGCTCACAGTATTATCCTGACGATAAGAGAAATTCATGACCGTAGGAAACACAAAAGCCATTAATCTTCCTTCAGGGTGAGGAAAGTCACGAACCAACAAACGAGTGTAGAATGATACAAATGTTTCCAGGAGAATGACTCATCCATAGATTAGACAACTATGCGGAATTGATCAATTGTTAATAACATAGAATTGTTTGAGGCTGGTATATGAATATCTGTTTTTCTTGGTAAACTGTACAAAGAAACAAACAAATAACAAAACAAACGACCACAAAGGTGGGAAGAGGCCTAGCTTTGTTTAAGTCACTTACCAGCAATATTTGTGTTGATTATAAAAATTTTAACATACGACAAGATAAGAAAAATAAAGCAGTACTTCCAAAATGGAAAGTTTTAATGCAAACTCACCTGATGGAAGCCCAAGTAGTCCTGTATAGTTGGAGACGCATAAAACACATAACCTTCAGCAGTGACCACCATCACAAAGCCATTGAGGGCCTGAAAACGAAATTAGATAGAATTGTGACTGACAATACTAAAACAAAAGTTGTATGGTTGCAATATTTAATAAACAAAATACAGATATGTTCGTTTTGGTTTGTTTTACGCTAAACACAGCGGCTGGGATTGTGAGTGTAAGACTGTAGATGGGTGGGGATAATGGGGCCATTTTTCTTCTTTTACATCTTTTTTTTTTCAGTAAACATCCCATGTAATTAGCCAGGCTTTTGTTAAGGTGTTGAACATGACAACAGACAGGGGGTGAATATCGCCGCTAGTCACGCACAGGAACCAGCAGCCCTCAAACAATGGAGAGAAAGCGAGAGAGACGGAAACTGAGATATGGCTGAAAAAGAAACTCACACTATTTGTAGGTGGAAAGTAACATGTGATATAGTTTACAAAGAAAAGATAACATTGCTCAACAGCTGAGAATGTCGATTGCTCAAACTTCATTCCTTTTCACAGAGCGTGACAAGAGCTAAAATAAACGAAATGTCAACCAAAACTTCTTTCACGAGTTTAAGACATGGAAGCTGGTGTGTTTTGTTTGAGCGGGTATGGATGGTCTTCATGCCTGTTGTTTATATTATCATCTTTCCAGGGAATCAGGAAACATTTACACTTTTACCTTCTATGCACACACACACAAACATATTGGGAAATTACCGACTTCTTTGCACAGCTCAGAATGATAGTTTGCATAAATGAATAGAGGATAGAGCAAATGAGGATATACAGCAGTGAGGGTAATTTAGAAAGCAGATAGATGCTTGGCCATGACTTTTCTTGAATAGATTTAATACCCTTGCGCATAGCCAAGCGGTCTGACCTTAGACTAAAAAAGGGGAATATGGAAAGAAAACCCAGCAGATGATTCTTATCACACAAACTCACAAACCGGGCCATTTTAAGTGGGAAATGAGGTGTTTATAGAATGTGCAGATATAGGGTGTGTGTAAACAAGTGGGAATTTCCTGGGAATTTATAAGGAATGAGATGAAGGAATTGGTGCGTTTCCATGTGTTTTACCTGCAACAACAGTTCCCCTTCTGAGAAACTGACTCTATCCAGACTGGTCGTTGACTGTCCGTTTCCTCCGAATGTCCCTGACCGGTCGTTTAGCCATCCTGTCTTTCTGATTGTGGCTAAAGGAAAGAGAGAGGAAAAAAAAGAGTATGGTTACCACCATGAAAGTCATTCTATGCCAGTTTGATATAAGATTTAAACTAAAGTGAAAAAGTGACGTGACATGTTGCCAAGTATGGTGACCCAATGGATGGGTTAAATGCTCTGCCTTTCACCCATCCAAAGTGCACACACACAGCAGTGAACACACACCTGGAGCAGTAGGCAGCCATTTATGTGGGATTCCCCTTCAGGAACTCGAGCTGCGTCGAGTCGCTTTGGGAACGCCCTTGCGTGACCGCGTTCTGAAGCACGTGTCAAATCCGTCCAATGGAGCAGCGAGACGTCACAAGCAGGGTGACGTAAGCACCAGAAAGCATAAAGGCACATCCGGCCGGGCGCAAACCAGCTTCTGCTCTTCAGTAGCGCTCTGTGTATGTGTCTGTCTATTTACTGTTGTCTGTCCGCACAAGCACTCAAATATATAAAACAATGAGAAAAAAAGTCTATGGCGAACTTTCACTAGCGAACGGCATTACAAACGCGGTGTTTCTCCCTGCCCACGATATCTGGCGGCAGGGGATACACACGATGTGTGTGTCGTTTGTTAGGAGCAGAGCATGCACGGTCAGCTTTCCAGCAGCTGATTGTCATCACTGCGAGCTCTCGCTGCGCATGCTCCGCTCTCGCCTGGCTGTGTTTGATGACAGCGGCCAGGCTCGCGATCCCGCTGTTGCCGAGGCACAGCGCAGACTGTTGTCGGGGGGATCGCGGGTGGATTTAGAGGAGGTATCCGAGACGGGCTCGTCCTTATCTCGGTCCTCACCCGCTAGATCCACGGCTCTCTCTCTCGCGCCCCCCCCCGCGAGAGAGAAAGAGCCAGACGCTTCATCTATCTTCCTCCGAGGAGGTGGATGTGACGAGGGTCGAGACAGAGGAGACTGTGGACTCACCACCACAGTCCCTCGCGTATGAGGTGTGATTCGTGATTATGGGGGGTGTTTCGCGCCAAAATAAAATATCGTTTGGCCAACCTAGAAACAGGACGCTCATCCTAAAAAATAATTAGACGAGCGTTTTCTGAAATCAGATCACAGCCTTCATGACGGGGGCATTCCGTTTTCCCCGATCTCCATGCTGAGTGCCAAGATCGTGGGAGAAAACGTACTCATCCCGTATTACAGCCCCACAGTATCGAATTATTCAAAGAACATCGTGGGGCTGAATGATAAGGTATATGGGGCGATGCCAGTGGTGGAGCAGACGCTTTCGAGCTATCTCTCCCCATCCTCAGCATCGTCCCTGAAGGCCCCGAAGCTTCCCACCAGGCCCGTTAGACTTACATCGAGTCTGGTTGGGAAAGCCATATAGGCGGTAGGTCAGGCTGGCGCATGTTAGCACACCATGGCGGTGTTACAAGCATACCAGGCGGACCTGCTCAGGGGTGGGGCTGCTGAGCGAGCAGCACCCCAAGTCATAAAGCTCCTTATATCGCCAGTCTCAAAAAAAGAGCGTTGCAACCCGCACCCCTCCAAAGAAAGATCGGGGGTCGAGGCGATGCTCTCAGTCGGGGTCTTCTAAAACGAAAACGGATCTGCGGACTGTTATTTGTCTAAGATGACCTCGGCGAAATGGTCCTACCATTGTCAGGTCCCTGAGGGCAGCCCACCTGCGAGGAAAGGATAACACCTCAGTATACGGTGACCAATCCTCCTCAGTGCACTCATGGAGGTTCATTGATACGCCTGCCACCTCGGTGCTTCAGGGCTCATTGAGCTCCGACGAGCGAAAATCCCAGCTGCCGCCTGGCAACGGTACGGCCCGGGAGAGCTCGCCCCCCAGTGAGGGGATACAGCCGTAAAGGTCGGTTGGTGTTCCTCAGTGCCCTCGGGGAGACTTACTTATACCCCTGCCACCCCCGGTGCTTCAGGGCTCATTGAGCTCCGACGAGCGAAATTCCCAGCTGCAGTCCGGCAACGGTATGGCACGGGAGAGCTAGCCCCCTCAAGTGAGGGTTCTACAGCATTCAGGTCGGTCGTTCCCTGCCGGTCATCCGCTTCAGGGCACCGAACTGGCTCATCTAATAATACCAGACGCCAGCCTCGAGAGGCTGGTTCCCTTAGTAGATTTTCTGGTAGCGTGGAAACTTCTACCAAATATCTCAAAATGGGTCCTGCAGATTGTAGAGAAAGGTGACAGAATCCAGTCCGGTTTTGTGCCTGTTTCACGGTGGTCATCCCCACACAGTGGCGCCCCGAGAGGCTCTGGTTTAATGGAACAAGAAGAGTAGTAATATCTTGAGAAGGGGGCCATAGAACGTGGTTCTACCTCTCGAGAGAGCGTCCGGGTTATACGCCGTTACTCATCGTTCCGAAAGAAGGATGGCGGGGGGGGTGCGACATCGGTGCTTCAGGGCTCAAGTGAGCTCCGACGAGTGAAATTCCCAACTGCCGCCCGGCAACGGTACAGCACGGGAGAGCTCGTCCCCTCAAGTGAGGGTGCTACAGCACTCGGGTCGGTTATTCCCTCAGTGCCCTCAGGGAGGTTTATTGATACCCCTGCCACCTCGGTGCTTCAGGGCTCAGTGAGCTCCGACGAGCGAAATTCCCAGCTGCCGCCCAGCAACGGTACGGCACGGGAGAGCTCGCCCCCTCAAGTGAGGGTGCTACAGCGGTCAGGTCGGTCATTCCCTGCCGGTCATCCACTTCAGGGCAACGAACTGGCTCCTCTAATAACACCAGAAGCCAGCCTCGAGAGGCTGGTTCCCTTAATAGATTTTCTGGTAGCGTGGAAACTTATACCAAATATCTCAAAATGGGTCCTGCAGATTGTAGAGAAGGTTACAGAATCCAGTTCGGTTCTCGTCTGCCTCGTTTCAACGGGGTCATCCCCACACTAGTGGGCCCCGAGCAGGCTCTGGTAATGGAACAAGAAGTAGATACTCTCTTGAGGAAGGGGGCCATAGAACGTGTTCCTCCTCTCTCGAGAGAATCCGGGTTCTACAGCCGTTACTTCATCGTTCCGAAGAAGGATGGAGGGGTTGCGTCGGATCTTAGATCTCCGTCTTCTGAACCGCGCTATCAAACGCTTCGGTTCAAGATGCTCACTATCAGCAGATAGAATCTCAGATCCAGTCCGAGGACTGGTTGGTTACGATAGATCTCAGAGACGCTTATTTCCATGTTTCCATCCTCCCTCAACACTGGAAGTTCCTGAGGTTTGCTTTCGGGGGCGAAGCATACCAATATAGAGTTCTTCCCTTCGGCCTGTTACTCTCACCCCGCACTTTCACAAAGTGTGTGGATGCTGCTCTGGCTCCACTGCGACTCCAGGGCATCCGCATACTAAATTATATTGACGATTGGTTGATATTAGCTCAATCAGAGAGGATGGCGGTTCGACATCGAGATGTCGTCCTCGCCCATAAGAGAGAGCTGGGGTTAAGACTAAATGCCAAGAATAGTGTTCTTTCTCCACTACAGAGAACCACGTATTTAGGCGTGGTGTGGGACTCAACCTTGATGCAGGCACATCTGTCTCCTGCTCTAATCGAGTCAATCCTCACGACAGTCACGAGGGTAAGAGAAGGCCAGTAACTCACTGTCAAACAGTTTCTGAGGCTGTTAGGCCTGATGGCAGCGGCGTCCAACGTTATACCTTTTGGCCTGCTGTACATGGGACCCTTGCAGTGGTGGCTCAGAACCAAAGGGTTTCCTGAGGGGAATACGCCTTGTGAATGATTTTTTCTTTAAGAATAAATATCAACAACAAATTGTGCACAACAAAACAAGAAAAAATCATAAATTTTTTAACAATATTATTTTTTAAATATGTGTAACTAGGCCTGGGCGATAAAATGGTATCAATATTTATCGACAGTACTCCATCGATAACGATATAAAAAATGTTCGATATAGCGCACGATATAGGCAAGTGCTATGAGTGACGCAGACAGCACACACAAAAATGAACACATGCTGAAATGAGTGCTGTGCATGCCTGTGATGAGGAGATTGTGAATAAAAAAAAAAAAATTATATTAGTCAAATTTAAAATAAACATTTGAATTTGAATGTTAGATGTGCATCAGGGAGCGTCACCAGTGGAGCACGAGATGCGGTGATGATGATGTAAGTGACGTTGCATTTTAATGTTTTGTTAGTCTAACCCACAAGACGCGCAGTTGATGCGTTATTCATTCAAAATATTAGAGAAATATAGAAGATCAATGCGGAGAAGATCTTGATTAGGTGAAAACCGAAACCAAGCCATTCACAAAGAAAGCATATTAGGCACATTTTTGGGACAGACAACTATGACTGTTGCACTCGCGTCTCACACAAGAGATGTAGCCGTGCAAAGTTAAAACAGTTTAAACCTTTAGAAAACACGTCGCACATTTGTGGAGGTTTTTCCTTTTCACTGCGTCTCTTATGTTTTGAAATGCAATCTGCGTGATGGGCGATTCAGCTCTTTGTATTAAGCAATGCATAAATACATGATGTTGTTTTGTTCATAATTGTTTATGCAATTTACGAAATTATATTGGACTTATATGAGTTAATTTAGACGTAATGCAGGTTTTTTATAGACATTTATTTCCTTGCGTTGACAATTTAAATGCGCTGCATTATTTTGCTCATTGCGCCCTCCTGTGGCCTTTGGAGACAAGCCAAAAGTTTCCTTCAGACCTATTTAATCTGCATATAAAACATTAGAAATTAGATATTTGTTAAATTTTTTTGGTGTGTTTGACTGTTAAAACAAATAATATTTGATGTTTGTCTCAATAAATTGGGTTAATTTAAAAATACATTTTTCTATTGCTATATCGCCCAGCCGTATGTGTAACTCAGACACAACTATTAATAAGCACAGTGCTATGTTTATAAAGAAGAACCAAAACATTTCCTGTCACAAAATGCCAAAAACACTACAACCCCCAACAAGGCCTGAGTTAGCTTTCTGTTTGCGCCCTCATACTCTACGATACTTATGACACAAACAGCAAAGTGTTTTGGGCTCCACAACACATTCTGCTCTCTCTCTGTGTCTGGATAGTGTCTGCCTCAAACGCAAATGGAGGTACACTGCATGTTCCTGAGGTTTCAAGAGAGTGAGAAAGGACGACTGAGGGAGAGCGAGCGAGGGAAACCCACTGGGCTCTCGTTTGGCCTGTGGTTTAATAACCTCGCGTGCTGAGAATGACTGCATCCTTGACAGCACCTGAACCTTATTAGCTAACAAACTGGACCACTTCCCAGACATTTACCAATCCTTTTCTTCGCCTCACTTGACACTGCAAATGCTGGGCTGTGTGAATAAAAATCTCTTCTTCTCTGTCTCGTTCTTTTCTTTGTCCCATTTAAAAATGTCATAAATGTGACCCTGGAGCACAAAACCAGTCTTAAGTCGCTGGGGTATATTTGTAGCAATAGCCAAAAAAACATTGTATGGGTCAAAATTATCGATTTTTTTTATGACAAAAATCATTAGGATATTAAGTAAAGATCATGTTCCATGAAGATATTTTGTACATTTCCTACTGTAAATATATCAAAACTTAATTTTTGATTAGTAATATGCATTGCTAAGAACTTCATTTGGACAACTTTAAAAGCGCTTTTCTCCATATTTAGTTTTTTTTGCACCCTCAGATTCCAGATTTTCAAATAGTTGTATCTCGGGCCAAATATTGTCCTATCCTAAATCCTAATTTATTCAGCTTTCAGATGATGTATAAATCTCAATTTAAAAAAATTGAGCCTTATGACTGGTTTTGTGGTCCAGGGTCACAAATATGCAAACCCTGAAAGAACGTAAAACTCACTACAAAAACAAAAACATAATAAATGGTAGACTATGTGCCAATGTTTGAGGACTTGCCGTTTTTTTTAAATAGATTGTATAAACACATAGTTAACGTTAACATGCTCTTGTCAGGTATCAACATTGCTTGATCTGTGTTTTAACACTTCATGTGGATTTCACTTTTTGTTGCCAAGTTGTTTTATTGATTGATTGATTTTATTAAACGCATAGATGCCCGCAGCATTCAAAGATTTTGTGCAACAGGTATGTCTCGTTTTATATTCTGCCAAAATGTGAGTATCTGTACACCCACCCACTGGGATTTTAAAGCCTTTGAAACTCCAGTGCTGAATTGAGCCATTGTTTTTTTTCTTTTTTTTTTTCGTTATCAGGAAAACCTTGACTCTGACTTTGGTTCTCTCTCTGTCTCTGTGGTGGGGGACAGGTTTGGACTTGAAGGAATGAGGGTTGTGGTATCTGTGTCTTCCACGACACCGCTGACTCTCACACACACCATCAGCGATCGCCGCAGTTTCTGTCTCTTGACAGAGTGCCAAACGAGTGCTCTTGTAAAGGGGTTTTCTTACCAGGCCTGATTAAAAGTCTGTGGGGGGAATTTATTAACACAGACGGAGCTGTTTAGTTGCACATTCAAAGTAAAAAAAAACAATTTACAATCTTGAGAGAAAGTTTCTAAGTTGTAAATAATGCAGAAGACAACATGTCTGGATATATGCCTAGTTACAGTGGTTTTGGTCATCATTTGATGTATAAATAAATGAACACAAAATTTTACAAAATTCTGTTTAACTTCTGATTTCTGTGGGTGGGAACAGCAAAACATTAATTGCAGCAGGTCAATGACTTTTTGCCAGCTGAGTGTTGTGAAAAGATCTCTAATAAGCTTAATTTACACTGAAAAGCGAAATTATTAAAATTAAGTACACTGAATAAAGAAAATTACATTTTTGAAATATTTAATTTAAAAGCATTTAATTTCAATACTCACCGCACAATCTTATTTCAGCACAGAATTTTGTAAAAAATATGCAATTACACAGAAAGAAAAATGAAGAATTATTATTATATTAATTAAAATGAAATACATTAAATGTAAAGGGTTTTAAAACTATTAGTTTAAAAACACTTAATTTACACAGAAAAGAAGTTTGTTTGTGCTAAAAATACAAATTTAAATAAAACATTTGAGTAACACACACACATGTAATTTTTTTTAACATATTTAATTTATAAGTTGCATAATTTTATAATTACAATTAAAGTTTATAATTTGCTTTTAAAGAACACATTCATGGTAAAAAGACTGACAAATAATTTAATTTAAATAAATTAAATGTATTTAAATGAAATACTATCAAATATTTAATCTAAAATTGTTTAACTTACAGTACAGTGTTTTTTTAGCACTGAATTTTAAGAATTTTAAGAATCGGCAATCTACAATGAGAATTTACACAGAGAAAAATGACAAATGATTTAAATAAAATGTAATAAATTTACATTAAACATTCTAAAATTAAAGTTAGTTTAAAATGAGTTAAAATTTAAATTAGTGTTAAATTGTAAAATAGTGTTAAATTGAATGTTTTTAAATGAACTACTTCTAAATATTGAATTTAAAAGCATTTAATTTAAACACAGGCCAGTGTTCTTTCAGCATGAGGTAAGGTATGTGTGTGCCTGAAGCACTGCGATAAATTATGTCTTTTTCCCTGAAGGAATTATGAAAGATCAAGACCTGTGTGTGACCCTGATGTCATCTTGACACAAAACTGCCCTGGTATTTAAACCAATCAAACGCCTGTCACAAGCATTATCAAAACATGCCTTACTGGCCAATAAATCAAATGATAGTAATAGTAATAATGGCAGTAACGTAATACTATAGCAGTGTACACTAATATTTTACTGTTGATTTGTATTGTTGTTCTTGTACTGTTCTTTCAACACACTTTCAGCAAAGTATGCTGTCATTCTACACATGAAGAGATAAGCAGACAGTGAGAAGTGAGCATGAAAAGAGGCCGAGAGCGAAGCAGGAAGAGCAGTGTTAAAGAGACGGGGTGGAGGGGGAATCATGGGACTTATTGTACAACTGCTTCACTGTTTACATAGTCTGTTTTCTGTCAGGCAAAGGCATTAAACTTGAATTGGCACTCTTTGTCAGAGAGACAGTGTGAGAGCATGGCCTGAATGTGAGGAATTTTTCCGTCGACCAAAGTGTAAATTATGCCATCGTCATATCATATTAATTCATTTTAGCCCATTTTATTCTGGGAAAAAATAACTGAAATTAATTACATTTATAAAGTATTTTAGCCACTGAAAATAACAGTTTTGTTAACAAAAACAACAAAATAATATATAACACATGTACACTCAGAATAAATAATTCTGAATACAGAATAAAAAGAATAATAAAAAATAAAAAATAATACTAATCATTTTATTCAGTCCAGGAACTTAATTACCAAGATGACATGATGTTTCCAAAGATTTCTATTTCAGTTAATGCAGCAATTTATATTCATGAAAAAATGTATTATGGTTTCCATAAAATTACTAAGCAGCAAAAAAAATGGTTTCAACATTATTAATAATTGAGCAAACATAATATTTTATAATAACCAGGCAAAATCCCAGCCCATTAGAATGATTTCTTAAGGATTATGTGACACTGAAGACTGGGAGTAATGATGCTGAAAATTCAGCATTACAACACAGGAATAAAGTACATTAAAAATATATTGAAATCGGAAATTGTTATTTTAAATTTAAATAATATTGTGCAATATTATGGCCTTTACTGTATTTTTGATCTAATAAATGCCGCTTGATGAGCAAAATATTCAAAACAATTCACCAAAAAAAGAATATATATCTATTTATTCTCAACTTTGGACCGCAGTGTATACATATATTTATATATATTTAAATAGCACATATTACAATATCATTTACAAGTTTATTACTAAACGAACACCTTGTAATATATCTCCAAAATTACATTAAAGTCATAACCTGTATACATATATAAAAATCAGTGTGTGTATAGAAATAAATAAATACCTATATATAGTATACCCATTTAATATATTTCAAATATTTCACTGATATAACTTTTGTATAAATAAGCTATATGTAATGAATTTTTATTCATTAAATTATATAAATCTCCTATTTTAGTGACTAGATTATCTATGACTAAGAATAAAAATATCTCCACAAAAGCAAAACAGAAAAACAGAAAAATGCTCTCAATCACTCCCTCCCACTCCATCCTCTGTGAACTCTGCACATGCCCGTGCAAACAGACTTGACCCCTGACCTCTGGAGACAGAGCGAGGTCCAGCGGCACTATCGAGAGACATCGCAGAGTTTACATTCGGCCGTGGTGTTTGTGCGTGTGGGACTCTGTTCACTGTAACTGCACCATAATGAAGGCTGGGGGTAAACTGACCCAGCGGTCAGAATGATACAGCGTTCTACACAATTAATGTTAAAACTGGTTCTGATAAACCTGTCGCTAGATCATTTTTTTCTTGCCAAACGTCTGTCTATGCGAGACTGAAGTGCCGTCAACAACGCCTCACTGGAGAAGTGAAATTGGGTGTTTACTTTGACGTCTGAAAAAGCAGAAGCACACAAGAACAAAATGTGTGCAGACTGACGTGGTTTCACTGAGGTTGCGACATGTTTGTTTGGGGTCAGGTGGGATACGGCTGGCTGATTCGTTCAGAATTCATTCATTTGTGTTGCGCATCGAGTGAAGGAAAAGCCTAAGGGGAGCCAAAACAGAGTCAAGGAGGAAATGTGTTTGTGTAAAGAATGAAAAAAGGGCGACATTCTTCCATCCAAAGATCTTAGGGTGACTCAACAGTTGGAACGGGAAAACCACATCCTGAGATTTGTTTGAAGCAATTACACGGATAAGGAGACAGCTAACTGGACAATCACTGCTGTCGGGACGCGGGGACAGAAATAGAGGGTGAATGATGGTTTTTGTTTCAGTTCTACAAAAAAGGTGGGCGAGACTTCTGGACGGAAAAATGGATAAGTGACAATACTGCTGAAAGTCTTTGAAGATCCACTTCTATAGCCTGACATTTCATCAAACTATTAGAAAGACTTTAAACAAATAAACAAAAACTGCTAATAAAATAAAACAATAAAAAAATGCTAAAAGAAAATAATAAAAAATACTTTGCTATAAAATACTACAAAATGCTTTCATGTCTTCCCCTGCTGAAAAACAATAGATCCACCACAGGTTTTAAACAAACCAACAAATAAATAAATAAAAGAATCTGCTACTAAAATAAAACAAATGAGTTTAATAAAATAAAATAAAATAAAATGTTGCATTATAAAAAAACAAACAAAAAAAGATCCCCATAGGTTTTAAACAATAATAAAAAAATAAAATAAAATAAAATTCACAACTAAAAAAATGAAAACAAAATTAAATGATAAAAATTTAAATAAAAGTTTAAATATTTTCTAAATGCATATCTTTCCTTGTTCAAAAAACGGGTATGTTTTAAACAAATACAAGCAACAAATAAACATAATTACAATTTACTAATAAAATAATACAATTAATAAAAATATTTCCTAAATATCTGCATGTCCTCTTTCCTTGTTCAAAAACAGGTAGATCCACCTTAAATTCACGGTATTGGTTGAGCCTATGTTGCCAAAGTTGAAATGCTCAAATTATCATATTTAGCAATATTTTTATATCAACATTATTCTTTTTTTATGTCAACAATGCATTTGTAGTTTCCTGGACATACAGAGAATGATTCATTGCCACATGTTATTGCAAAGAAAAAAACGTTTTTATTTAATTTTGTACTATTCATGTCATAAAAAATAGTTAGAAATTGGATTTTACACCATTCAATCAAATTCCACCATATGTGTCATATTTCATTCTAAAATATACTGTATCACAGAAGTAAAAGAGTTTACTAGTCAACGAAGTGGCTGTTCGTTAAAGGAAAACTTAACGTCGCCTACTAAAACCATCTGTTTATACAATAATCTAGACAATTTTCCAGCCCATGGGTGTGTAAAGTGGGCATAAAAGTATCTCGACTGTGTGTGTATGAATTTATAGGCGAGCATAGCTGGAGGTAAGTTTACATGCGCTTCAGACTCAGCAATGAATGGCCAACATTACAGTCAGCGCTGCGAGCCAAAGCCAACATCAAACCAGTGCAAGCGGGCGAGAGAACAAAACAAGGGCATGCAGCAGCCTGTGTCTCCGAGAGCGAGCAAGAGATGGACAGATATTGTGATTGGGACACGGCCAAGTCCTGGCAACTAAACCCAACAGAAACATTGCAATCGACGGGTGTTGAGTCAGGTCTTGTTTTTCTCTTTTTTTTTTGGCGTGTTATTAATATCTCTCCAGAATTTTTTCGGGGATGTCAGATAAGCCGTTACATTTTTTGCAGCGTACGTTGCCGTTTTGGCAGGAGTTGAGTCAACCGGTCGACTGTTTTCTACTGTAAATCACCTTGTGGCACGGAACGGGGAGAGATAAAGGAGGAGCACCAGAAAACAAGCTTGACCACACGTCGAAATGGAAAATGCGGCTGAAATGCAAGCTCTCTTTTCTTGGCAGGTTCGCTCGCCGTTCGCTTCCCTGCTGCTCTTAATTACCAAACTCCATATCCTTGTGTAACTAAACCCTTCTCTCCCTGACCCCTTTCCTCTCCCGCCTCCTTTCCCTCCCCGTCTATCTGTTCTCCTCCCTCGCTGGGCTGTTCTCCATCCCAAAAACTCGGCGCGGCTGCCAGGGTTGAAAGTTCGCACGCTCGCTCCTCACGCAAGGCTTGCGCTCCGCTTAGTTCTCACTCAGCACCTTCACACAACACACCACACTGCGTCCGCCCATTCTCAAAAAGCAGTAAATTCCACACTACCGCCGCCAACACACACACAAACTTCTTCCGACGCTCGGCTGCAACCACTCAGCTGCCAGCCAGGTAAACACAACCCACGACACACACACACACCCACACACAACACACACACAACACACAACACACAACAAACACACACACAACACACAACACACAACACCCACTCATTGTTGCAGGAGCTGGCTTCACCTGTTTAAACAGACATGCTGGGAGAGAGGAGACAATTAGGAGCAGGGATAAAAACAGCATCTTTCCTTTTCTGTTCTTCAACTTTCACTACAAAAAAAGCTAGTTCTGCTCCCTACAGCAATCTCATATTATTGTCATTTCTGTTGGCTTTATTTTAAACTACTTATTGAACATTGGCTTTTTATTTTATTGAATATTATTTACTCAAAACCAATGTTCAATAAAAAATATATATTTTATTTTTTTTTTTCAAATAAAAATATTCATTGAAAATCATTTTTAAATATGTTTTAACAAAAGAATAAATAAACAAGAACGCTCCAGTTGTGGAAACACAGACAAAAAAAAAGTGGAATTTTGAAAACATCCTGTGGTTGTTTTTGCTCTCTCTCTCTCTCTCTATATAGATATACAGTACTTTTTCATAAACACAACTGTTCAAAAGTTGTATCATTAAGTGTTTTTTTTTTTAAATAAATAATAATTAATATTATACACTACCTTTCAAAAGTTAGGGTCATGTTTTTGAGCCTCTTATGCTCGCCAAGGCTTCTTCAGTGTCACATGATCCTTCAGAAATCATACTAATATGCTGATTTGCTGCTTAAAAACATTTCTGATTATAACTGTTGAAAACTGTTGTGCAGCTTAATATTTTTCTGGAAACCAAAATACATTTTTCAAGATTCTTTGATGAACAGTTCAAAAAGAACTTATTTTGTTTATTTTGTAACATTATGAATGTCTTTACTGTTATTTTTGATCAATTTAGTGCATCCTTGCTTAAAAAAAGTATTAATTTCTTTAAAAAAAAAATCTTGGAACAGATTGTGTTTATGTAAAAAAAAAAAGTTTCACTGTACATGTGAAAAAAATATCATGATCTCCCTAATAAACAATCCATCAACATGTATGGGGAAACCCATGGCAGAACAAACATACCAAATTCCATTAAGTTGCATAAAAAGGGATTGTTAAGATTCTCTTTTGGTAAGTTTGGACTAAAAGTACCCTCTCTCATTGCCACCCCCACGTCCTCATATCCTGATCTGTTTTTCCTGCTTTCTTCTCGACAAAGCCAAATTCCGCCCAGGGTTTTCCATCAAAACGCAAAAAACTAACTTAAGAGGACCAACACTACATCAGATTCGTAAGGAACCCATGATTGTGGTTGGATGTAACCCTTTCTTACTGACTTTAAATGAGCGTTTACGGGGCAACTCTCAACTGCTGTGCACATACGTGGGTGGTTCGTATTTACACTAACATGATATTACGTGTCATGGGGGGTAAATCCACGAAAACGGATCCTTCTCATTTAGGAAGACTTTGTGTCGGAACATTTCTCGGTAAGCATTGGCGGGAACTTTCCAAGTTCCTTTTACCGGTACCAACCGTGCGGAACTCGGTTCCTAGTGAATGGTCTCAGTTCGCCGGCAACCGGCCTAACGCAAAAGTTGTTTGTGGTGTGCATTCTGCCTATCAGCCCAATATTCCTGCTTAGTGCCGCCCAAGGATATCAAATAAAATGGCAGCATCACGTGGGGAGTCCGTTGTCCATCTCCGCGATGACCAACCCCAGGCCCTCGGGTGGGATCCGTTTGTTTTGCCCTCTCTCAACTGCTCTCGGGGGGGGGGTAGGGGGGTGGGGGGTGGTGGGGGGGCGGTGGGGGTGTTCCCCCTGACTGTCGGCGGTCTATGATAACGATACTTGACGAGCTCGGGTCCGGGTTGGGACGGTGGGCCAATGCACTAGCAATAAAGCCGCTCTCAGGAAGCTGCGAAGGCAGGCTGGGCGTGTGTGGCTCTGCATGGGCACGATAGAGAGTGAAAAAACGACTTGGGGGCCTGGGGTGTGGGTGTAGAGGCCAGTTTATCGGGAGGTGGTGGGGGGGGGGGTGCTGCCACATGCATGCACACGCCAAAAATGCCTGCGGTGATGTTTCTCACGCCACGCCCTGAGAACAGTTGTATGGTTGGTTGTCTAGGGTTGGGGGTTTGGGGTGGGCCGCAGACGTGAAGAGGGGCTACCAGGGGCAGGGGGATGAATGCACCCGCAAGGAGTTGAAGAAGTAGTCTGGAGCCTGCACACCCCGACACGGTCGCAGGGAGTTCCGGTGGCTGAGAGAATGCAGAAATGGGGCTGGTCCCCAGAGGATCCTCTAGCGGGGGGGTGGAACGATGCCGGTGAAACCGGGTCGGCAAGGGTGTGGGGGTGGTTATAGGAGACGCTAATCGGGCTTGGCTTATCACGTTGGGGTGGTTTCGTGGTGTATCGTGATGTATCGTACAGGCGGGGAAGGGGCCATAGGTGGTGCAAGGAGGGGGAGGATGTAAATAGGGTGTGCGTGTGGCACTGGGGGGGGGGGGGGGTCTGCTGCTAGTGGCGGCTGCATGTCATAAGAGAATAAAGAAGCGTCGCAGGGCAAGAAAAGCAAAAAGAGACTCAAAAGAGTGATAGAATGTATTTCGCGAATTCTATTGGAGAGGAACACAATAACAAAAGCAAAGTTGAAAAAAATTAGCTGTCTCTGTGTGAAAATGCAAAAAACAAGAGCAGTGAAAGAAGGAAAGAATATTATGAACTGTGGACAAAATAAACGGGTCACTGAATGGTTGTACATTGGTTGTAATTTAGGAACATTTTAAATAATTCTTATCCCGGGGTGAGCCGTTGTCAATAAAAGACAATTGTATAAAAAGTTAGTGGTTATTGCAATGATTGAAATTCATTATGATAAACTGTTTATCATTATAAATCGTAGAGGATATTACTGAATATCATTGATTATTTATTGAACAGATTTAGCTTACAACCAATTATTCACCTTTTTTAAATGGAATTTTCTAAAGAGGAGAACAGGGTGGGTCGAGTCAGGGGGGCCGAGACACAGTTGTAGTGAGGTGGGTGTAAGAGTAGTGTGGGGCCGGGCTCCGGGGTAGTGGTGTTGCAATTCGTGTGTGGGGGGGGGGGGGTGCGTGTGGTAGACAAGAAAAACGAAGTGGCCGAAAGCGCAAAGCCAAAAAAGTAGGGCGGGGAAAGGAAACAAGTCACCAACACCGACCACACCGGCGAACACAGACTACGCACGAGGGGAAGAGGCCGAACCCGCAAATGTGCACGCAAAGAAACACGTACGTTTATTCGCCGTAGTCTTTTGTGCCGCCGCATGTTCGTGAAGGCACTGTGTGATTTGGTTGAAGTGGGAAAAGGGTGCTGAAACTACTTTTTTTGGTCTTCTAAAAGAGGACGATATCCGCTTTGTCTTGCCTGGAGCTGATCTGTGCTGGTCGTTGAGGGAATACATCAACTTTGCGCTGTCAATCACTGGATCGGCTTTCACCGTTGACGAAGCGGGTTCCAGCCCGGGGTCGTCACATGTGGTTTGCCGCAAGCCCTCCGACAATGCCGTGGTCGTGCGAAGTCGGCCGGGGGGGGGGGGGCCGGCCGGGGGGGGGAGGGCCATTCTCAAGCCCAACCTGCCTATGCCCCGTCCAGCCCTCCGGCCGGCCGTGGTTCCTGCACTGGGGGGGGCCGTCTAGCGGCCCCGGTCTCTGCTCACGTCTATCCG
This sequence comes from Sinocyclocheilus anophthalmus, assembly GCA_018155175.1. NCBI lineage: Eukaryota > Metazoa > Chordata > Actinopteri > Cypriniformes > Cyprinidae > Sinocyclocheilus > Sinocyclocheilus anophthalmus. Next base: position 71,413 of record JADLZN010005211.1, on the reverse strand, counting down.
TCGTGTTGACACTAGTGTTTCGTTTGTGAAAGCGAAACTACTTTGTTTTGTTTTCCAAAAGAGGACACAACGAGAAATCTGTGGCTGAGTTTTATTTACAACACTGTCCCAGAACAGTTCAGATGTTCAAATATTCAGATGTGTGCAGCACATGTTATGGAGGACTGTTTCCTGATGCTGGTAGAGTAGACAACAATGCCGGCTGTTCTGACTCATAGACTGTAAGTAACTTTTTTATATTCAAAGAATTTGCCACTGATGATTCAAACTCGAGTTTTTGAGCAGTGTAGAGTAGCTTTTGTTGTTTGTCGTTTCTCCGATCACAATGCAGACATGGTTTATGTTTACGCGTCGTGATGCATACAGGCATACATAGTTATTATCGGCATACCGACTTTCCTCGAAAGTGAATCTAGCAGTCCTGTGTGAAATGCGCTAGGCTGTACTATTTTGCATCAGTACAAATACCTGCACGCGTTGCGCGTGTTTTGCTTGCTTGAGTGTTTCTGCATTATATGAGTGGCTTTGGAATATAAATCGCAGCACGTTTCAGATGACTTCTTTTTCTGAAAATATCACAGTTAGATTTATAGTGAGTGGTTCCCTGCATTTTTACAGCAAAGAGCGTGATTACAGTACTAAGCCGCTGCAATAATGCTATTAAGTTAAAGATGATGTACCACAGAGCAAAAAAAATTACAGTGAGAGTAACAAAAACTTGTAAAATAAATTTTATTGGGCATAATTAAGTGTGAAAATAACCAAAGGATATACAGTCAAACCAAAAATTATTCAGAGACCAGATATAATTTTTTATATTTTTTTACTAGTGAGTGCAGGACACTATAGTTCATTTATGTAAGTGAGGATAGCAAGATAAAGTAAACTGTGACAAATTGTACCCAAAATTTCATCATACAGTGTACTACCAGTAAAACTGATACAAATTTGTGACCAAAAATTATTCAGACCGAGTCTGGGAAAAAATTTAAGTTCAGGTTTGCATGAACCTGTTTGACAGCATGTCCAGGAGACTACAGGCTGTCATTAAGTCTAAGGGTTGCCCAGCTAAGTATTGATAGTTTTGTAAATACTGTCATACTAACAGCCGTCAAATTTTTTTGCTGATTGTAATCCATTAAACTACATACCTTTCTATCAAATTTATCTAACATTATCAACATGAATTTGTTCTGACACAGTTTAACCCTGAGTTCTTGTCATATTTTATTACCATTTTCAACTATAGCGAATAAACTGATATAATGTGAGAAATGTTGAAGGTGTTTGAATAAATGTTGGTTTGACTGTATCTATTTGATATATTAAGTTAACCAACTAACATTATACATACTCTTGGTTTCTGTCTCCAATATTTAAAAAATTTACAAATGCAATAAAAATATTGGTATCGGTACTCGGTATCGGCAAGTACAAAAAAGAAAACTATCGGTATCGGGCGAGTACTGGAAAAAGTGGTATCGGTGCATCCCTAAAATAAATAAATACTATTTTTGAACATTTAGGTTTTTTATTTATTTTTTTAGCATACAGCTATTGTCACTGTTTTATAAAAGCAATAAACCACTCGAGGTTGTGTAATAGAGTGGTTTCCAATGATCAAAGTTGTACGAAGACTCCTTTTGAGTGGCAAATCACAGTAATTTGCAGCCCTGAGTGGCTTATTGCTTTAGGAAACATTTGCGCACTCCTACACGATCACACAACAAAGACATTACCAATATTGAAGACATCAAGATCTCACAGCCCCATCCTAACCCGAATTTTCCCATCGTGATGCGTTGGTTGCCAAGTACCCTGTGAGGGTTTGTTTCCAGGGTTACGAAGTGTTACCATATCTAAATGTCAGACTGATACAGGTCACTTCCTGTGTCAGATGGGAAACTCGACTGTGACGTCAGAATTTCGCTGCACAGAAGAGGACGGTTCCTCGAAACAAGAGTACGGTGTGGGTTGGGGTTAAAGGTTCGTGCTTTTGATGTGTGTACGTTCAGATGTCACTAGGAATGCGCGTGTGAGGTCACTGATGACACCAAATTGGGCGCTGGTTTTGTGTGGCACTGTTAGCGGAAGTGGCGTTTAGCAGAAGTGGAAGTGCCATCATAGAGAGGGGCAGGAGCCACATGTGCGGGCACCACCACATTGCGCCGTGTGCTGAGAGTAAAGGCCCAGACCACAGAGGGTGCCAGGGGCTTCCCCTTATGTGGCTCGTCACACTTACTGAACCGTTGTATGCTTGAGTTAACAAATGCAGTCACATGTATACAGAAAAACACGCTTCTAACAACAGAGGCTTCACAACTGGGCTTCAAACTCCCCTGAGTGATGAAACTAAGGCTAGGAGGGTCGTTATGACAACCGCCCTTAGCAACACGACACAGTTACCTGTTAAAACCCAACCTCCGGGTGACTAACACCCACACACCTGCTCATCCTACAGCGCAGAGGTTACAGCAGGTCAAAACACAGCTTAGTTTAAACGTGTAAGGACCCTTGCTGTCTATGAGAGGATCAGAAAGCTCGCGGATTAAATCCAAAACGTCTTAATTTGTGTTCCGAAGCTGAACGAAGGTCTTACGGGTTTGGAACGACATGAAATTAATAAACATAATTAATGACAGAATTTTCGTTTTTGGGTGAATTATCCCTTTAATAAAATATATTGTGAAAATGTAAATATCTACTGCACAGTAGAAACACCAGTGTTTTTTATTTATAATGTTAAAAATACAAATTTAATGAATATTGATTTTACATAAATAATAGAAAAATACATCCTATTGATTGAATATTGGTGTTAAGTATATAATGCTCAAATGAATAAAAACACATTTATTTATTTGCACCAGTGTTTAATAAAAAGCTATTTTTTGAACATTCATTCATTCATTCGTTAAAAAGTTTGCTCAAAAATATATATTATACTACAATAAATTGCTCCACTACACAGTAGGACTTAACTTCTTTAAATAAAAATAATTGGTAATGTCTTTGTTATTTGTCTACATAACCCCCATAACAATTTTTAAAACATTCAAAATAAAAAATATTTCCCCAATGTGCCCAAAAAACGTTTAAAACTAAAAGTTAACTATAAAAATGTGTATGAACTACAAATACTTGCTGAACTATAAATACCATAATACTATAAAAAATAAATAAATGACAAAAAAAAAACATACATTATTTCGTCTATAACTGATAACGCTGACATCCTTCACCGCTGTGTCAGGTTCTCCTTTGTTTTTCCTTTGTTATTTTGTCTTTGTATATTGGATCAAAAGCTGCGGCAAACAGAGCGGCAGTGTGCATCTGCCGCATGTTTGATGATTCAGCAGCATCTGTTTGTCTGGCGAGCAATAACTGCCATGGGCGCGTTCACACGCTCGTCACGGCGTGTGGCCTAACACACGTGCGGGCACACGCACACGCACACGCACACGCACGAGGAGTGACGTTGAAATTACAGGGTACAGGTACTCCAGTCTGAATATGCATTCTACCGTGGTAAACTACGGAATGGCTTCTCACACGTAGTCAAAACAAGGCCGACCCCTCCCTCGACTCAACTCTCCGCATTCCTGGCCTGTGCAAAGGTGTGTGCACTTCCATAAATCATTATGAAACACTACATGTAGTGGGTGTAACAATGTTTACATTAAGGAGAGGATTCGCGAGGAACAATCGGGGATTAGTGTTCCAGTGAAAGTGAACGTGACTTCGAAACTTCGAGCTTTCGTACATGTCGGTTAACTATGCAGTTGTCTACGTTCAGCAAAGTCAATTTGACTCCACATGCATGCCATTGCGGAATATCATTACATTGCGGACACGGGACGCTGCCCCTTTTCTCTCGGTCTGTGGGATCTCGTAAAGCTTCATGCAGTTTTGCACTCTGCAGCTCAGACATTCAAATGCTCGCTGCTTTAAATAAGCACGGCCATGTAAATGTGCATCTGAGAGGGTGAGAGAGAAACAGAAAGAAAAAAAAGAGATACATACACCACCTTAAAGTGCCGCTACATTCACTAGTATACTGCAATAATCTTAAGCTTAAATTTAATTTGCAATGCACTACATTAATAATTTAGTCAATAATTAAAATAAGTCAATAAATAATATTTTTTTTTTTCACACACGATTAAATATATTGCTATTTATTTATAATCTATTAGATATTTTATAAATATAAATCTATAATAGATGTGCAGTTAGATATTTATATAATATATATTATTTATATTTAATTATTCAAATAATATGAATTCTATTATTTATAAATAAATATAAATATATTTTATACACAGCATTCAGATTATACAACCCACATTTCCCTTTCCTGCTTCCTTCGGGACGTGACCAGCGAACATTAAGACTGCAAGTTTGAACGATGAACGTACACTACATGGCTAGATGAAGTGTATGCTAACTATTAGCATACCACAGAGCTGAAAAGTGCTTGGTGTTTGCTAAAAACCTATAGTTTTTAACTTTTAATGTTAAGAAGCATGAAAACTACAAAATGTTTCGCATGTGCTACATGGCTAATTGTAGTTTAGTGTACACAACATGGCTAAATATTGGATTAGTGTGCACTGTATAGTAAGGGAGGACTTAAATGATGTATCCCGTTAGTGAACATCACTGAAGTAAACAGTTTTCTTACCTGTAGCCATTTCAGGTAACGCCACGTCACAGGACATAGAAAAGAAACAGAAAACATAATGTGTTTAGTTTTTTGTGTAAAATTATTGCATACATCATAAGCTACAACAGACATCTAAGGTGAATTAGTCTACAAACTTTATTGTATTTTTAAGTTTACCGAAGATTTAATTGTTTTTTTCCTAAATTGATAGCAAGCTGAGAACGTAAAAACACTTAAATACTGTAAAAACAAAACAAAATGAAATGGCACATCTGGACGCTACAGATTACACAGCCATAGCCATTCACAAAGAGAGCGAGCGAAATTAAAACACGCCAGCTATGCAAAGGGAATATTATCTTAATCTGAAAACATTTAGTTCCAGTAGATGTTGCCTTGAGATTTTCCCTCTCACGCAGGGACTTTGGGAAGTCCTGTATGCACCGTCACTCCAATTACCACAGCCAATGGCTTGCGAGGACTTGCATAAATGTATTTGTATGCATATGTTTCACCCTCCCTCCATCCCTAAGCTCTTAATGAGAGAACAAGAAAGAGAGAGTTCTTCACCATTCCTCTTAAAGGAACAACCTAAACCCTGCTACCTGCCCTAGCCTGGCTGATCGCTATCTAGCAGCGCCATTGTGTCTGCGCCATGCTCGTTTTGCTTTGTGTTATTCGTACAGAGGTGGGCGCTGCAAGAACAGGGTCTCTTTAGAAGCATCCATGAAGTAAACAAAACGTTTTCGTATATATCGTTATTTCAGTTGCGACCATTGCGCCGAGAAATGTTGACGTACAACAGAAAGTCGGTCAACTACAAGCATGGCCTGTTTTAGCTACAGGGCAGGGCTCTGCGCTTTATTTCTGGCCAAGAGAACGTGACACATATTTCACTGAGTGGCTGTCTGCTTTCGTTTAGGCAACAATATTTGCAGCTTCCAAAAATAAAATGTGCAGCCATATATTTCGCCTGCTGTTTATATCTGTCCAACAGCTGGTCATTAATTGTTTTACAAGCTGCTTCAGCTGCTGCCTGAACCATAGAGGGTGAATAAAGAGAAAAAGATAGAGATAATTAAAAGCGGTAGGTATTAAAAAGAGTCCGAAAGAGTTATGTGGTCGTACAGCTTTCCACAGGCAACTCTCTCCTGCTTCATGTCTTTAAAGTTCACCATGATTCCTTGCCTTTCTTTGAGCACGGCTCAGGGTATCCTGTTTACATACCTCAGGCCTGCACATGAAAGCGGGCGGCTGCAGCAACCCCCGACCAGACATGTTGGAAAACTGCTCGCACAGGCCTGCCATGCCCTCAGACATTAATTGCAACACAATCGCTGTGAGAGCTTTTTGCCCCTTACTGGATCGAGGTGCCAGCAAGGGTTGGGAAGGGGGTGAATGACGGGCACAAGCACCTGGTTTAGAGAACAAGGGCAAAATTGCATTAGTGTTGCTGGAAAAACAGGAAAGAGGGGAATACTGTTGCTACAAGTGGTTATGGCGTGTATAGGAATGGGAATCGTAAGGAATTTAACGCTTATGGTTTCCATTCCACTTGCCGAAAACTACACTAGTGTGGCCACTTGGAAGGGAAGAATGGAATGTAATGCTTACATTCAATTGAGGCGCATGGGTGCATGTAGGAATGAAAATTGAATGGAATTTGACGCTTCTGATTTCGATTGTACGTTACAGAGACAGCATTTGTGTGGTAGAGTTGGCATTGCAATAAAAGGGAAGGGGAATTATTGTTATATGTGGCTCAAGTGCATGGGCGCATGCAGAAACCACTTCCTTTCCCTTTCTTTGCAATGAGAACCATAAGGAATTCGGTCTTTATGGTTGTGATTCTAGTTGATAAAAACTGCATTAATGTGTCCTACACCTGCCTTTGGGAAGGCGGTCCCTACATACGATGACGGTGCCTTGACGCATGTTGAACTGGTAGCTGCATGCAATTTAATGCTTAAGGTTGCACTTCTACCTAATGAAAAGTGCATTAGTGTGGCACACCTGTCATTGGGAAGGGCAGAGGGAAATGCGGTAACTGCAGCTGAGGCTTCATATAGGAATGGGAATCACATATATTTAACGCATATTTTTCCGATTCTACTTTTCCCACCTGTCATTGGCAAGGGAAGAGGAGTTCTTACATGCAGTGGTGCACATAGGAATGGGAATTGTAAGGAATTTAGTATTTCTGATTTTGATTGTACTTGACAAAAACAGAATTTGTGTGGTTGCCATTGCAATAAAAGGGTTTGGGAATTGCTCCTACAGGCGGCTGAAGTGCAATGAGAATCGTAAGCAATATCATGTTTATGGTTGTGATTCTAGTTGATGAAAACTGCAATAGTGTGTCACACTTGCCATTGGGAAGGGAAGAGGGGAAGGCTGTTGCTACATGCAGTGACATTGGCGCATGTTGAACTGGGAATTGTATGCACTTTAACGCTTATAATTACTTTAACGGGGCAAATTTACTTGACGAAAACTGCATTGATGGGGCACACCTGCCAATGGGAAGGGAGATGGGGTTAAGCAATTTCTAAATGTAGGGCAGTCACGTCCTAATGGTTAGAGAGTCAGACTTGTAACCCTGAAGGTTGCAGGTTCGAGTCTCAGTACCGGCAAGAATTGTAGGTGGGGGGAGTGAATGACCAGCTCTCTCTTCCAGCTTCAATACCCAGACTGAGGTGCCCTTGAATCGAATCAAAATGGTGTGTTCCGGGTATGTGTGTTTTCACTACTCACTGCTGTGTGTGAGCACTAAGATGGGTTAAATGCAGAGCACAAATTCAGAGTATGGGACACCATACTTGTCCACATGTCAAGTCACTTTCACTTTCACTTTGAGGTACATGGGCATGTATAGGAATGGGAATCAAATAAAAATGTATTGCTTATGGTTGTGATTATACTTCACGAAAACTTGTGGCACACCTGCCACTGGGAAGGAAGGAGGGAAACGCTATTCCTACATGTGGCAGAGGTACATGGGCGCATGCAGATATCGGTAAGCAAAAACATATTGTGAGCAATTTAACACTTAAGCCACGGGTATACTTCACTTTCCGCGTTCCGATCCGTCTCGCGCACAGCCGCATCCGCACAGCTTTCAAAATATACTCAACTGCGGATGAGTGCGGACGGACGAGCTCGACACAGGCGCAGTACCACCTACTTGACTTGCGCTCTGTCTCAACTTTCACCTCGCGTATGCGCTGTTGTACGCGGACCGTCCGCGCAGTCTAAAAAAATTGCCTGCACGCGGACGGGGTGCGCGGCTGTCCGCGAGCCCTCCTGATGATGAAAATGACATAATGCGGACGGTGCGTGGACTCGGACGCGGACGACAGAAGTATACTTTGGCCTTTATGGTTGCGATTCTACTTGATGAAAAATGCATCATTGCCAAACACCTGGGATTTGCATGTGCGAACCTAAAAATAGCAAGGAGTTAAACAGTTCTGATTTCGATTTACTTGACAATTCCGGGTGACAATTCTATTGAATTTTGCTTTGGCGATAGCATTACCAAAATAGGAACAAGTTTTCGATTCCTAACCCTGACTGCATGTCTGCTGCAATGCAGTATGCCACTGACGCAATCTTGGTTTGACTGTTTTAATTTTAATTGAGGTCAAGTAGAGTTTTTAAGACCAAAATGGCTGGAACAAATTGTTTTACCATCTTGCTGTATGGTGCATGCATGCACACCACAGGGCCTGCATGTACACAGATGCCTGGTTTGGGGTTAGAAGTTAACTAGCTGGGCTGAGGTTTTAAGGTGAGGTTTGGGAGAAGGCTTCTGGTTTGGGGTTGCTGGTTAATCTCAGTTTCTTCTTCCTCGTCAATTCGTACAGAATGACAGAAGTGAACAAGTTGTTGATTCTGTCATTCTTGACTTGGCACAGGTACTTTAACAGGTCCGGGGTGTTGATTGAGTCAAGACAGCTTTGCAAAACTTGCTGCAACACAAAGAATGCTAGATGAGCAAGTGTTTCATCCACGACCATGCCTTCGGTTATGATAAAGATGTTTGAGTGGCAGCTGTTGTCACGACTTTGTCACCGGGACTTCAACACATTATAAGACAGCAGGTCCTTTTTGGGCCTGCAAATATAAGTTTGTTTTCTCAATCAAATTCATGAGAATATTTAAAGTTTTAACAATAAAGTCATTCACAAATAAGAATGAAGTGCTGGGTTGGACTGGGGTCAGATGTTTTCCTGGTATGGTCTTGAGCTTCTAATTTTTAAAGAATCAAAGAACAAGGATTTTAAGCAATGCTCTGGCAATCATTTGCAACATCTTAGCATCGTGGCAGTGAATTTTGCAGGACAATTCTCTCTGAATGGAAGAAAATGTCATATTGAAATCAAAATCTTGTACACACCCTTCCATTGTTTACTTACAACCTACTTGAATTTATTGTTAACCAAAGAGCAGGAAATGATCATATTACTAAATCTATCCTAGAGAGGCACTCTGAGTCAGTCAGCGACATGGCTCGATGGTTCAGAAAGGCTACACTGTCTGTCCAACGAGTAGGGTTGGGTATCAATTGGGTTTTTTATGATTATGATACAGGTGCCAAATCGATACTTTTAAAATGGTACCGGTGCACAAACGGTGCCTGTACCGATACTTAAAAAAAGAGGGCCACAAAAAAAACATTAAGGAACATTAAAAATATTAAAAATAAATATACATAGCATTCACATGCTCCTCAGATGCTCTCATTTCCTAAGTTGTGCTTCCCTTACTCTAAGGCTAATAAATGTATTTCATGATCTGGGTCATTATTTAATACAAAACAATATTTCATACAAAACCACACATAATGTTTCTACTGTATCTCTGTCAATCACTCTGATATTTAGTTAAAATGAGTGAATTGACTGAGTGCTGTCACTGTCTTTAATCAGTTCTTAGCGAACCCGAGGACAAATATTTCAATCGATCGCTCAGGCATTGCACCGACATGAGGCACAGAAATCTGCATTCTGATTTGGTTCTAGTACATACCGGTTACATAGGTACTGGGTTTCCGTACCCATCCCTATACACGAGTCAAAACCCTTAGGTGCCAAAAAAATCACTGTGCAAAAGACTTTCCATGAATCTCTAGCCTCAAATGTAAAGGGGCGAATTTACTAAAAAGTTGTGCCGATTTTTAATACAGTTGCGCCGTTATAAATAAAATAGAAACATCTTTCTATGCAAGTTAGGTTGTAAAGGTAATCTAATCTAATATAAAGACAATGATGATAATATAAATAAAAAATACATTAAAAATGCCTTTCTTTTACAAAAGAATAAAAAATATATAATAACAATAAATAATAGTAAATACAAAAGTTAATAGTTATTATTAATAATAATAGGCCAATAACCTATATCATGCATCCTCAATTTATAATTATTTTTAAATAAAAACATTAAAAGTCTATGGTGTGTCTTCGTTTAGCTAAACGGGTGTGTAGTCCTAAGAAAAAGCAAGTTTTGACAGTCCTGCTGTGAGAGTGAGGACAGAAAGAGGACAATGCCAAGATAACACTGTAGCTGGACAAACACACACACACATGCTCCCAACAATCTCATACACACTCATTCAGCTCGTCTTCCTTCGCTCATACAAGCACTTGTGTACACAAACACACACACACACACACACACTTTCCCCAGCCCACTCAGTCTCTTTGTCTCTGATGAGAAGGTTCACCTAGCTTCTTGCTTTCAAAATGTCCACAATCGCTCCTTCCATGGGCCCCCTAGATAAACACAGCACACATACATACTCATACGAACGGCAGCTCTATGCTGAAAGACGGGGCTGGCTTAACCCGCTCTCCCTCCCTCCCTTTGAGGGGAACAATTCTAGCCCGGCACAGAAACACATATACACACACACACACACACTCCGCCAGACCTTGAGCAGCCCCCTCTCACTGACAGATCTGCAACAGTGCTCTCACGCAAGCCCTGCCTCCCCTGAGACACTTCACTGCCAACAGAAAACATACACACCGAACGTCCTGAGTGCACTCGCATACACACACATATACTTGAAAATTTCCTGTCCGCATATGCAACTCAGAAGTCTCAGGAACAGACATGCACATGCAGGGATAAAATGTGCGCCCGAAAACACATTTTACCACAAAAACATAAACAATACGCTATCTTACTTACGCTATCAAGTAACAACTTATCAACTTCAAGGAAAAAATGTGTGCATACAACCGTTGTCCTTAATGCACCTTTGTAAACAGGAAATACAGTCTATCTCTTCCTGTGCACATTGCAGTACAAACGAAAATGTAAAATGGTGAAATCGATGTATGAGGAAGGAGCGGAAGAAAGCTTGAGAGGAAGAGTACAGTGCAACCAGGGTGTCCAATGACCTCTCGGGTCAGAGCAGACAGGAAATGGTGTCGGGATCCAAAGAAAACTTCTCTCACCCACAGGGCTTTCTTTATCTGTCTTGACTTACGTTTTCCCCCTTTCTTCATTCTTGTTAACACCCCTCACACTGAGAGTCTCTTTTTTTTAGTGTCATTCAACCCTTGTTGTTTGTCCCAATGGCGAAGAGGAATGAAAAGATATCGGCCATGGCTTCTGACATAAGGAAGAACCAGAGAATTGGTTGGAAGTAGGACTTACAACTCTTTCCAAATCTTCATAAGCGTTTAACCCGGTTTTTCTCGACACTCTGCTTTACTCCCAGCATCTGTTTAGTCTGTTTGGAATGATGTAACCTAAAACTAAAATGGGAAACTAAAAGTCTTGATGATCTGCTATGTGTAAGTTTGGAGGAAGCAGGTAGGAATGGGTGGAAATGTGAGAACAGTAAAATCTTCTTGACAATATGCCAAAGTGCTTGTCACCTCAGACAAACAGACAGTTAAATCTCCTTGTCAACTCATTCTGTAAACTTTCATTCAGAACTGCGGGGACGGGGCGTTGACATGTCTGCTAATTTTCCACTCCCACGATACGAAGGACCATTTCCTGACAAGCTAATGACAAGAGGCTGTAAACAAACAGGTAGGCTAGGTGTAAAACACAGATACATTATGACAAGGGTCAATAACTCTTTCGTTTTGGCACGTAAGCAACACGCTTTTATGGTTTGCACAATATCGATGACAGTTAGCAGATGTAGCTTATTGGTTAAGAGCTATACGACAGTTGTACAAGAGTCGTCAATGACGCCATTGATGTCTGGCATATTGTTTGACACATAAGTTCTTATGGTGTGTAAAATCGATGATGGTTATGGATATAGCTGAGGTGATAGAGTAAAGGTTGTCAGGTCATTTTTAGGTCTTTTCATTCCTAGTAATTCTCTCTCTATATATAGAAAAAGGTTAAGTGTCAAAGACCGAAATATTACGACAACTGTCAATGACCACTGTTAACATCTGGTTTATAGTTTTGGTACAAAATTATTTTTCAGTTTTGGCCACAGTGTGCGCAACATCCATGACAATAACAGTCATGGACGTAGCCTAATTCTAAAGAAGCTAAAGTGCCCAAAGTTTGCAGGGTCAATGTGAAACAAGGTCACCACATGCACCGAAGAGTACTAAGCTCGAAAAGACTCATTTCTAGCTGCCTCAGAGATACCGTCATTACAATTAGTAACCTATAAGTCGCTCAGGATAAAAGCAACTGATGACGCCAAGTGATAAGCAAACAAGTAGGCTAATGATTGCACTTTCACTGGCTAGTCCCTGTTGGAAAATCTAGCTTAAACTGGAACGAGATGACCTTGTTTGACCAGTCACCATGTGCCAAAAACCGGCTTGACTGCCCTAAGCTCATATGCCGGTGGTCTAAGGTTGCTTGTACATGCTATAATGACCAGTTAAAAACCAGTTAGTATGTTACAAAACACAGCTACCAGCTACGCAATTCTTGCAGGACCCTCAGAAGGTAATTCAAAGACAAGATTTGCTTCTCTGTTGTGCTGAAATAGTTTTGTTTCTGCAACTTGAGAATCACATCCCTATTTCTGACAGCCATGTTTAAAAACATGCAAGGGAACTTACAAACTTGGATGTCTTGACCATATTTCAGGTCTGAGCCAAAGTTTCAGGAAACATCTTTTTCCTCTTCAAAAACCCCAGAAAATGCTGATCATCCCAACAAAAGACCTCCTCTTCCTTTCAGACTTTCTCGGGGTCTTCTATCCTGGTCGCTCTTTCGCTCCATTCCATGTGGCTTTAATGAGAAGAATCTGAGGTGGATGAGGTGAGTTTTGTGTGCATGTTTGATAAAATGAACAAGGAAAAGAGGACAACTTTGTGATGGAGGGATCACATATAGATGAGTGGAAAGGTAGGACTGCAGATTTATGACAGTCTGCCGCACACACTGACAAACGTTTTCCTTCGGGCAATACTAAGAAACTGGTATTCAACCAACCAAAGTGTTGCAGCAAAAATCCTGATATACTGTATACCTCAAAGCCAGTACTGTACTGTCTAGTGCTCGTTTGCTAAGCAAATGAAGATTGCTCACATTTTTAAAGACTTTCTTTTGCTCTCTCACCTTTTCTTTCTAAACAAAGACTACTTCCTATGTACACAGAGGAAATTAAGCAACATGTTTAACAGGTTTCCCCTGGTTAGGAAGTGATCAAACCGTGCACGTTCCAACACATGTGTAAGCACATCAAAGTTTAGGATTAAGAATCGAAAACACTGTCAGGCTAACCGCCTAAGGCTATCACGGCATGTAATAAAAAAAAAACCAACTTTCAAGAGATTCACCACATGATCATGTGACGTACTGACAAACTTTGGAGGTTGAGGACATCAGCTTTATGCAAATGCACTATGGTTTTACTGTCACACTAACACTGCCTGGGGAAAAATACTACATAGTCTACTAGAGCTATTACAAAAAAGTATTGTGGTGGTACCATGGTACAATGATTGCAAAACTATGGTACTTTAATTACTGGGATTACTACATTAAATTTTATAGGGTACTCCATGATACTTCAAAGTATGGTACAGGTACAAAATACCATGCTATTACCATGGTACCAAAACAACCATGGTGGGACCATAGTGCAATTTTTTGAGTAAGGTGTCCTTTACATGAAAATTCTGTGGTAATACCATATTATTTTGGGCATGCACCATAATAGTCATGTACAGTACCATTGTATTCTTGGAAATACATTGGAGTATATTATAGCTATATTTTGATGGTACATGTCCAAAATATCATGGTATTTCCATGGTACCATGTCCAAAACAATCATGGTAGTACCATAGTGCTTTTTTGTTAGCATAAAGGATGCTTTATAAGAAAGTATTGTGGTAATACCATTGTATTTTAGGCATGTACCATGGAAAATCCACTGTATTCTTGGAAATATAATTGAGTAAATTATAAAAACCATATGAATGGGTATCATTTTTATTTTTATTTATGCCAATATGGTACATGTACAAAAAAGTAAAAATCTTATAACAAATAATAGAGTTTAGCGGATAGTGTGGCTTCTATACAAAGCTACTACAGTAAACTTTCATAAGGCTTTCAGCTGAGGGTTAACCACCCACCTGCATTTTTGGTTTAGCCATTTCCTATCCGTTAGCATTTCACGTTGCAAAAATGACTGATAGCATGAAAATTACTCCCCCCAACCCCATCTCAATCTAGCCACTTCCCTACTGGCTCAAACATATTGGAGCGGGCCCAAATCTGCTGTGTGGCATCATGTTTTAGCGGGAAAGACCATGAAAATCACAGCATGAGGCGAGGAGTCGCTGCAAGCCAGCAAAACATCTGGTGGCAGATCTACACTGACTCTCATGTCCAGTGATTCATACTTGAGTCTCATGCACACTATGAAGAAAACAAGCTGTTTGGTGCTGTGCACAACATAACACACGAGTGAAATTACTGCTATGGCTCTGTATGATACAGTTTGTTTGAAGAGTGCTTTAACCAGGAATTATGTGATTACTCATCACCGCTAGCACATTAATCACTTCTGAAAGATGTCATGGAATAGGTATAGCAAAAGTGCTTGTAGTTTGGTACTAGACTGATGCTAATATTTAAAAAGAAAGTAGCATTATACAGTATTTGTAGTACTGAGAACAAACTCAATTCTTCAAATCACAGAGAAGTCTATTTTTTCCCCCAATCTCTTTCTCCCTTTATTTGTTCTTGCTCACTATGACACATTTCATTTATTTCCAGTGACTAGCAAGGCATTATGGTACCTTTCTTTCAAATCTTCCCTCTCAAAAGTTATGCTGGCTCTTTGTCATTCTTGGGCCTGTCTCCACTTGAGTAGCAAGCTCTGTGCTTTGACTGTGATGATCTTAAAAGCTCCGTCTTGTGTTGCTGATAGGCATGCTTGTTGATGCTATCGCCACCTCAAGTGTGGAATCACGCACAGGCCTACCGGGCACGTGCCCAGGGGACTAGACCACTAGACTCCTCCCGGAACGCAATTTCAAATGTGGGGGGCAGAGGCGTCATGCCCCTCAGATTTTTAAGCCAAGTGGATTTTGAATGCAGCATCCAAAAGACAAAAAATAGCTGAATAATATTTTTTATAGTTTATACGATAACACCGGTGTGATTAGAACATTCAGTGCGGCACATAACCTGCTGCTAAATTCAAACCTGCATTCATGCTTTGGCTGGCCCTGAGCCAGAGACAGATGCCTTTATACAGCTCTGTGCATTATAACCAATCACACATGATTCCGTTGAGCTTATGAATGCAATGGCCAATCAGAGTTGTTCGGATCAGTCATTGCTGAAACGCCTGAGTTTTGTTCAGTGCACACCAGGGTTGGGTTTCTGTTCTGATTCTGCTTATCGATTCCGGTTCTTTTCGATTCCCAGTTTCAATTCCAATGTGGTTAAATAATGATATCAAACATTTATCCTGTGTATATTTTTTGCAAACCATTTTTTGGAGCTGAATACCATGAACAAAATCAACAGGCTACATAAAAACTGGGCTCTTTAAGAACTGTTTTTACTTTCAAAAGGTGATTTACTCTATTTTAATCGCTACCATACACATCGTACACACAGTTTATATCTGAACTATAAACTTTTATTCCAGTACTTCTGTGATTTGAATGTTTGTAACTAGTGTTGCTTTCGTCAACGAAAATCATGACTAAATATCGTCGTCAACGAACATTTATCACGTGACGAAAATGAGACGACACGAGACGAAAATCCTGGTCATGTGACGATGACGATAATTAAATGTACAATGCAATATCGTTGACGAATAAAAACGAGACAAAATGTGGCTTACAAAATAAAAACTATGCTAAAACATCTCTTCATTTTCGTTGACCAAAACGAAACGAAACGAAATGTTATAACGTTATTTCGTCTCTTAATTATTATTATTTAGCAGTATTTCTGTTTCCTGTGTCTCGCTTAAGGGGCTGCATCAGGTCGCACTGCGCAGACGCAGGCGACGTCACTTCCTCAAGGCCCACTCGCGGAATTATTTAGACCAGTGTTTCCCAACCGGGGTGCCGTCTGTCGAGAGCAGGGGTGCCGTGTAAAAAAAAATCATTTTTTAATATTTTTAAATTGCTAAAATGTTCAAAAAAGCAGCTATTATATAATATCCAATGCCGCCAATAATTAGAGATCCACAGAAATTCCAGCTGCCGAAAATGAGTTCACCGCTCAGGATTCACATGTGTGTGTGTGTTGTGCTGTGAGGTGTGCCGTTGTGTGTCTACTGCTATATGAGTGTGTGTATATCCATAGACTGTATGATAGTATCCCGCTCTATGCGTGTGTGTGCTCCGTTCAGTCGCTCGCGGCCCATTTGAGTGCTCCATTCATATACCGTTCATGCTCATCGAAACAGCAAAGTTCACTCAAAAATCAAGCTGACAGGAAACATCGATGTAGTACAATATTATTTCTTTGTTTGCAATAGCTCTACTGTGTTGTAACAAGGTGTGGTAAACGGGCAACTCTGGTAACACTGCCCTCTCATTCATTGATCTGCTAACCGTTATGCTCATTTGTCCGATCATAAAGCTTTCTAAGATTAAAACATTATTGGATATTGGGAAAAAAAAAAATATTTAATAGACAACAAAATACACTGGGTGAGCAAAACTTTGTTTAATTACCATTATAACTATATCTCACAATGTTTACATATGAATAAAAGCCTACATTAAAATCTGTCATTATAAATTGGTCTCTTCATTAGAAATGAGCCTACTGATTTTTTATAATACTAAAAATATCTGTATGACATTATATTATGCATTTCTTCCCTGTTGTACCGAATATCTAAACTTTTCAAATTATCATATCGAAGTTAAAAATTCAAATATTCTGACAAAATAAATTTTGTAGGGTGCCACAAATTTGTAAAAATTTCCAAAGGGTGCCGTGAATAAAGTAAGGTTGGGAAACACTGATTTAGAAGACGAAAACCAAACAACGTTAAGTCTGACATAGAGAAAGGGACCGATGGCCGGCCAGCCGGCGTTCGTCTTTTTTTAAATTTATGTGTGTGTACTTCTAACATGTTTGGTTGGTAAAATAAATGTTGTAAATTCAAATCAGAGCGTCTTCCGTGTCTGGAATGGATGTATTCTTGAGTCTATAAGGTAACAATAATATAATAAGATAACCTTGTTTGAAATGGGTTTGGCTAAAATAAAATTTTGGTTTCGTCTATACTACTAGGTACTATATTGCTATATATACTATATTGACTGGGTTAAATAGAATGCATTTCTAAAAAGAGACCTAAAATAGAATTGCATTTCTAAAAAGAGACTAAAATACAATTTTCATTGACTAAAACTAGACTAAAATGCTCAGACTTTAAGTCGACTAAAACTTGACTAGACTAAAAAGAGTATGAACGTGACTAAAACTAATAAAAACTAAAATGACAGTTTCACACAAAGACTAGACTAAAACTAAAATTAAAACAGGCCGCCAAAAACAACACTATTTGTAACAGAAATAATGATACTGTGTGGCTGAAAAGACTGTGAAGCTGTTTCATTCATGACAGATGACAGCTGCTCTCTTTAGGTCAGCGACAGCGCGAACGCAAATTTAAATGTTCAAATCACACTGGTGTGATCGTACGCTGCATGGACAAACCAACAAGTGGTCACAACATTGATCGCACACATCAAAGTTTGAAGAATGAAACAGACGAATCATTGTAATTTAGGAATAGAATCACGTTGGTGTTTGAATCATGTTCGCAAACTTTAACGATCTATTAGATTAAAGTGCTTTGTCATGTTGGTGGTGACATCTCTTTTGCAACATGTTTAGCTATCACAGATATTATACTTAGTTTTTTTGGCATCTGATCACAAAGGTAGCCAAACTTTAGAGCGATTAGGTTAGCGAGCAAGGTCCTGGCAGATCGCTAGGTCCGGTCCTCACAGATGAAGAAAAAAAAAACGCATAGGTATCGATAGGCGGAATCGAACAAGTATTCAAGCCCTGACCTTCTGCTCCTTCTGCTCTCTGGCGAAACAACAAAGTGCAGATGTGCGCACGATGTAAGAAAGATTTTAATTTCACAGTGTAAACAGCTTCTATGATTAAAACAGGAGTTTTTGAGAGTGCAATGGTAATGTTCTTTGATAACGTAAATGTTCTTTGCTCTCTTTCTGTATAATGAAAGTGTTATAATTAGTAACTTACAATGTTTTTATTAAATTCACATTAGATACAAGTCAGTAGTTTTAAAAATATTTTATGACAAGACACCCATATCTGGTACTTAAGTAAAAAAGATGGGTTTTATGTGTAGTTAACAGATTATACTAATGTTAGGCTACTTTTCCCATTGCCCATTATAGATCTACTAACATGATCTATAAAGGTGCAAAATGCATTTACACATATTTGAGAATTGAGATATTCCAGGGGTGTCATTCACTTAATAAAAAAAATTTAAATAAAAATTGAATAAAACCAATAAGCCTACATCAGTTATACAGCGGTATCGTGGCTGCTGTGTGTCACATGACACCAACACCCCCCCCCCCCCCCCCTCCCCGTCGGACGCGATTTTCAATCGAAAGGGGCCTTTAATCGGTCTGTGCCCAGGGCACCGCTGTGCTATAATCCGTCCCTGCACTGCAGCTTTACTATTTCTACTTTTTAGTGGGTGTAAAAACTGTGTGTTTTAAACCACATGTGGTTGTGACTTGCTAGGCAGACAAAAAGCGAAGGAAAAAATTTGCCATGCTTGCAAGTCACACTTTAGAAAGATGCGTATATAAACAATAGGCCATAAAAAAGAAATGCTGTGAATTTGAATGATGAAAAAGCTGGTTTCATATTAGTGGGCGACCTGGTTTGCATACGTGTGCTACTTGGTAACAGAGGTGCCAGGATATAAATAGAGACAGTATCACCTGAATGAGAATTACCTTAGGCAACACGGCTACAAAGAGCCTTATTATGATGGTATTTCAGATGAGTGTCTCAGGAACATAGCGATGTCAAGGAGATATGTATGTGTGTGTCTCTTTAAGTGCTAAAAAACAATAACCATCAAATCAGAGCTATCAAAAACTCATTAGCTTTACTTTAAAATAGTAGACCAGATAAAAAACATAAGCACTAGTTTGACAACTGGAGTACAAGGTTGATTTATCTTGCATATCTGAGTACATGCCATGGTATCATGGTGCATCGCTATGTACTGCATCGTGACGTACGTACCCCCATACAGAAATATAAAATGCAATCTGCACTTTCAAATAATGCAACAATACCTCTATACCTTGTGGTTCTCTAGTGTGGTTTGTAGGATAACTTTCAAAGATGAATATATTGCCAAAGTTAAAACAGGCCTGTAGTCCTGCAAAACCAAGATAAATGCATTTTTCTCTAGAATTAGTTCATCAAAGTAAAAGAGTGTAATGTAAACCTGTGTATGTACAAGCTCAGAATTGAGACCCCTGCTGGGATTGTTGTTCTGTGGCGAGACTGATGACTAAACATTCACATCAAAGAGCAAAAAAAGAGAGGCCGACCAAAGCACGCTCTTGCATTCAGAGACGCGGCAGGTAGGGTCATCAGGCAGTAAGAAGAACAGAAAACTGCGCAGCTGAAATGAGGAAGTGAGAGAGACCCTCATCTTTCCTCTCTCTGTTCTTACTTTCCAAAGCCTCTAGTGTTAGTCTCCACTGACTCGTGTCATCACAAATATTGATGTTCCGAGTCCATCAGTCTTGTCCCCCATCAACAAAAGAAAGGGCAGGTGAACTCTTCTGACCAAGGACAATAAGAGACAGAAAAAAAACAAAAACAAATAAGGGCAGGGAACACAAAACCTTGAGCAGGACAATAGTGTATGTTGCTTTCATGGCTTTAAAAAATGAAATTAGGTGTTAGCATTTGAGGTTCAACTAGAGTTGACAGGACTCTGGAATACTGAGGTTTAGAAAAGACGTAGAGGCATTTTTGTTCCATTTTCTTGGCTGCTCTGCCCTTCCATCTGTCATAAACAAAGAAAGAAGGAAAACAGAAACCAAAGTTTTGACAACCTCTCACATTCCTCAAACAAATCACAAAATTCAAGCTGTTAAAGATTAAAGAAAGAATGGGTTAACAATTAATTTTTTACTGCAACAACAATCCGACCTCAACCTATACCTTACAATTAATTAATAAATGAACAATCTTTTGAAGTTTTTTGAAGAAAACAGGGCATAGGACCATCTTTCCTCATGTAAGTTTAAAGACTAACCAGCATGAGGCTTTTTGGTGTTCCAAAAGATGGTGTTCATGTTCAGCAATGACCAAAAACTGTACCAATACCAAAAGGATGCAGCTTCCTGTCCCACAGAAAACCCTTAATTGGCCAATCAAGACACAAAAAAAAAAGACTGGGTTGAGGAATGATAAGGAAAAGCGTGGCTTGACATGATGAAATACATTTATTGAAGGTGCAACACACTGTGGCCTTGTAGAAGTCTGACTTATTCTGGGGAGGACATGCATACAATCTGTGTGGCTCGCCACTCCTGAACTCCTAAACACTGTACACATCTGAAGAGGAAGAAGAAAAGTTGATGGATAAAGTCACTAGCAGTTTCACCCAAAGAGGATCGAAATCAGACAAAACAAGCGAGTATGTTATGGGAAAGATAAAGAATAAGGTGAGTTCCTGCTTCTTTTAAGGCAGATTTTATGAGAGAGACCCCAAGCGGTCTGGAGGTCTCCACTACCTGCAGTGCCCCCATAGCGTGCCGGAATGCCTCAGGGCTCTGAGCGCTAACCCTTCCTTCCCTCAGCCCTACCACCCTCACCCTGCCATCTACTTACCGTCAGGAACGTGGCGATCTCTACTAAGATAAGGTGCAGAAAATGCAGTTCAGAAAAACATAAGGAGAGAGAGCGCGATGGAACATTTGCAGCAAGAACAATGATGAGGCTAAAGGCTTTGAACAGGGTAGATGCATAGAAACTTGTTAAAATTTTGAAAGGGCAAAGATGAAGAGCAAGAAAATGAGAAACAATAAACCTTTCTTTCCAGGAATCTTTCTGCCTGTCTCTCTTTCCATCATACTCTGGGCGCCGCAAAAGTAGTTTTGAAGCCAACCGATTCATCCCTAAGGTCAAAGCTGAACTAGACCAATGACACACCACATTACACTTCAGACAAGGACCATTCTATGTAGCGACTCCTCCAGACCGGACCCTCATCAATACACAACGATGCCCTGGCCCCAGTGCATGCTGGGAACACAGTTCACACAATGTTCCGTTTGTGCATCTCACCGTGGGACCGAATCTTGTGGTTTTTCTCAGCGCAACCTTCGAGGTCTCCTTCTGTCTCTACAGCCTGGGATAATGGGAGGACACCAACAGAGGATCCATTATCTGCAAAGGCGGTGTCTGACCTGCTAGAAGCCAGACACAGAGGAATCCGTAGCCCTGGGCACTCCTCTTTCTATGTTTCATAGCTAGTGACGAAAATAGACAAGCTGATAAAGGAGTTACTGCACTTGTAGCCTTGATCCAATTAATACTGTTGGAGAGGGATTGAAAATAGCTCGGATTGGGCAAATTCAAGCCTCACTGCACTGCACCAAAATGCTTGAAAATTCCCAAGATGTTATTTCCTGATATTACAGTAATTATTTATGGAAAGCGAAGTATATGACCCAGTGCCTAGTACAATGTACATTCTTTTGAAAGAGTGGCATATAAAACTGGACTTCACAACACAGATTTAGGTTGAAAATAACAGAGCAATGCCGGAAAGACAGATAAGATGGGGGCAATGAAGGAAATAGGCATCTGTCTAGCACCTCTGTTTGGATACTTCTACAAGATGCTCCCAATGCTCCCCTTTTCCTGCCGGAATGTCTGTCACTCACCTTCTTTGCTCGCTCTCTCAAAGAACCTGTAAAATGAAATGTTTTACCACAGTACATTGTGTTTCCTGTCTGTCTCAGTTTATTTATGCGCAGCAACACCAAACATTGTCTGCTTGTAGGGCCTCATGTTGCTCTCGTTTCTCTGCTTCACACGTGTGGTTACTATGGTTACTAGGGACGTTGCACACAAACTAAAATGTTTTAGTTCATCTTTTTCACCAGTCTTTCGAGAGCGACAAGTGCGCTGTGAATCTTGTGGGCAGGTCAATAATAACCTCTCTTCTTTTAGACTGTCTGCTTCACGCTTAGCTCTCTTTTCTTGTGCTGTCTTGTTCTCGCTCGGTCTTCTACTCTCCCCCAAATGCCTGTTTCTATTTGTTGCTATTTTAGTAGAACAATAAAAGGAAACTTAGCTGGGCTCAGCAGGCTGGCACATTTGGGGCTATGTCGAGCCTTTGGTGGTCTGTTTGTTTGGAGGCCCGATTTCAAATGAAAAATGTAAAAGGGCGGTGGGGAAGAAGGGATAGACTTGATGAATTTCCACACAATGCACGGCCAGTTCCTCAGAGGAAAAGGAAGTTCGAGTCTGGCAGTGAAATGATGACAGGTCGGAGACCTTTGAGATGACACTGGGTAAGACCTTCTGTCCTGCAAAAACATAATTTCTACCCGTCTCTAAACTGGGTTATTATTGAGTCTCTCAAATGCCCATCCAGACTGGACAAGTTCCCTGCAATATGTCTGTCTTTGTGTTTGTTCGGACAGGCTCAGCATGACAGGACAAGGCGGGGAGTGCAGGACAGTGCCAGGAACTCCATGTTGTCTGATTCAGCACTCTTTATGCCTAACTTTACCTGTTTGTCTTCCTTGCCCACTGATGGTGCCAAGATGACTCCCAAAATATTTCCCATAAGGCACTTTGTCTTTTCACAATGTAATTCTCTGCATACACTTCATAGCTGCCATGCTTACTCAGCAGGGAGTTCAAGAAAAGACACATGCTTGATGCCACTATCACTGTTCAAAAAACAAGATAATGGAGTCAAAGATAAAGAACATCGGACCTGAGATTGGGTATGAGAAGAAAGGTCAGTGTGGACAAGTCTTCTTAAACAATGTACATGTTTGCTGTAATTATTTACACAAGAAAAGAAACCACCTTCAGTAATTATGCTATCAAAATCTAATACTATATCCAGATACTGTGTTAAAAACTAACGCAAAGGTCACATGGGTGAAGTACATGAGGGCAAGGCCTAAGTCTTGTCATATTATAATTATCTAGAATTGATAACAAAGGATGGCAACACATGTCCTCTGGGCTATTTTCTTCCTGTGTACGTGTTTAGTGAAGACAGACCCAAATCTATATTTGACAAGTGAATAAGCCTGTCAAATCCAAATGCCACAATTGTTATGAATTCTTTATATCTCACCAAATCGGATTACATCTGCAAAACAGCTTTTAGTCCTCTGTAAAATACCCTGTTCTCAATCTAGTTTTCTCAGTTAACATTTGTAAATCTCAGTGAAAAATTCTTGTTTTAAGGATTTTTAATTGTAATTTTTTTTTACTGCAAAACAAGTCAAAATAAGTCAAATAAGATTAACTAAATCCTCATTAAGCCATTTTACATGGTCTGTCTTCAAGACCATTTCACAATCCTGACTACAATTCAGAATCTATCACTGACAAACAATACTAAATATGAATTTCTATGGAAAATAAAAACTCCAGTATCTCTTAGACAGGCATTATGGATGGTTTTGTCCTGGGAACTACTAATTTAACCTTCCGTTGAGATGTTTCCCCTCTATATTATTCTTAGAAACTTGATTAATTCCACGAGACGGATCCTACGTCACTCCTTGCAAGGTCATGTTGAGATGTTTTTGTGAGTCTTTTCTAAAGACACACAA
The DNA here is from genome assembly GCA_018155175.1 of Sinocyclocheilus anophthalmus. NCBI lineage: Eukaryota > Metazoa > Chordata > Actinopteri > Cypriniformes > Cyprinidae > Sinocyclocheilus > Sinocyclocheilus anophthalmus. The sequence continues at coordinate 47,413 of JADLZN010005211.1, read as the reverse complement.
ACAAACAAGTATTTATTGGCTAAAGATCTGAAACCCTCAGAGAAACTGATCCTGAACTCACGAATGTCTATGTGGATTATTTACGAAACCTTTTAACCAGAAAAAAAAAATCAAATGAAAGAAAAACCAAGCCAAATTTATGCTGTCAAGTAAGTTAAGTAAGTTCAAACCAGACCAGCATGTGATCTTTCAGCTCCCTTGTAACTTTTCACAGAGATAATCAACATGTCAGCTGAGGTCACAAGTTTCTAGCACATTATTCATGTGACATGGAACTTACGGTAAACCGTGTAAACAAATTTAGTGGAACTTTACTCAAGATGCTAAATAAATTAATAAAGATAAAATACTATTAAGACAGAGATTGAATCATAATTATGAGAAGCATTTTTAAAACCATCAATCATTTAATCATTGGTATATGCGGCAGTGCACCAGAAGCCACTTCCTCTGGCTCCATTCACCTCTAATCTGATCAGATTTCAATGATTGCAACAGTGAACTAGAGAAATTAATAAATTTTACTCAAATTTACTGGGAAGCAATGAATAATCAGTGACCTTTTAGCACTGTGAGTGAGTGTTTAGTAGTTAACAGTTATTCTGACTCAGCTGTGATACTTGTATGCGGCAACACAAGTTTCAATCCCACTTGTGATCTCCTGATCCTGTTCCTCATTCTCCACATCACTTCCTGTCCTCTCTTCCTTGCTTATGGTTACTGCAATATTACCATAAACAACAGCGGCCTAACAATATGTAAAAATATGAACTCGACATAGGCTAAAACGGAAAACTGATCATGTTGTAAATGCACAAAACAGCAAAAGTTATCACCGAGATGAAAACCAGAACAAACTCTAAAAATAAGACAAAGTTGTGATCTCACCACTGAAGAAGCTCTTGACCTTCAGGTATCCAACACTGAGACGAAGCACTGACAGTTTGTCCAGCCGTGCACGGACATCTTCTGAGAAGGGTAGAAGGTTGGTCAGCTTGTCCAATTCACTGTTTAGCCGGTCTCTGTGCCGCTTGGAGGGGTTGGATTTCACACCATCAGGTGGTGGTGGTTTGGGTCTGGAAGAAGAGAAGAATAAATAGGGTTAGACTGCTTGTTATGAAATGTGATGCCACTTTGAAAAGCTATAATGCTTGCAAGTCTTGTGGCGTGTAGTTATTTACATATCTTATGGAATGGTGACCTTAATCGAAAATGTCCACAAGGAAGAGTTCAAGAAGAGATATTACAAAGAATGAGTGTCTGTGTATAATACACAAAGGATAAAAACAATTCAGAACTGGCTTATCTTTTGTGTTGGTAGAAAGCAACCTATAAATATGTAAAAATAGAGGTTCCGGCATTCTCAAGAGCTTGGAGAAAGCATGATATGTGAACATTTCCTAGATATTCAACCTCTGTATTTTAGTTAGTAAAATAATTATGCAAGGTTTTTTTGCATTATTTCGGCACCTGAACAGTTAAGGATGCACGATATTATCGGAACGTTATTGGAATTGGCCGATAAAGGCTTAAAATGTAAACACAGGCATCGGCCTGATATAAAAAATTATGCTGATTTGCCTTGCCGATAAGATGAGTAACTCACATGTGCTTAGGGTCACGTCAGCAGTGTGGTCATTCTTGAAGCAAACTTTTGCTTGAATGGTGATTACATTCACTGTTGTGGTTTGGTTATTTAATTTGAGAATGTATGTACAGAATGACACGTCCGGTGTGCGATACTGTGAACAGACTAGCGCGTGCAGTAGCAGCAACAACAGCCAAAGCCACTAGAAGGCAAGCCTGCAACCATTAGCCAAAAAAGCGTAACGGCTAAAGCTAATGCTTCCGGTCTGGCAGTACGTGGGAAAGGAGACCAGAGGCCATTTTTTTATGGATGTCAATGGAGGAGAGGCTTCACTACGCTGAATAAACAGCTTTTCAGAGGAAACAGCGTATCATTTAATGAATCGCCAGCCTATCTGCTAATCTTCAACATGTTTTACACTAAACAATACTTTTGTATTTAACTATTTTTACCATTTGTTTTATAAGAGAAGTCACTGACTTTTTGCGACAGGTGGGATTCAGTTTACGGCAATTCTCATTCATTCCTATGGGATCCGTAAACAGTGATTGAGTGTCGTACAACTCTGATTGAAATTCAATGACGTCAAGGCTGTAAGGTGATTGGTTATTAAGGGACACATGATCCAAGATAGCCGCAATAGTAAGTAATACAGACCCTCTCATCTCCCAATAGTAAGATAATCTCTGCAACAGCCTCACCCCGGGTCCTAATGCCCATCCGGTAAGATTTGTTTTTTTTCCCTTTTATTTATTTAGTGGGTGCTGTTGGCCCACTTGTAATAAAATAAAAAGTAAAATACTTTAACATTAAGATACCTGTGTTTCTGAATAAATAAAGCAGTAATTGATGTCGTAAAATCACAAGTCTGTTTTGATTTAAAGGTCAGAAGCTATAGCTTACATAAATAAAAATCACAAACATGACAATTAAATTAAATAATTTTATATATATACAGATTTATTCATTAATGTGTAATATATTTTTCAAATGGATTATGAAATGAATACAATTTTTACAACTCTTTTGCTTTAGACCATCTATTAATGTTAAATCCACAAATAAAAAGTTAAGGTTTCAACTGCATCTGTCTTAAAAAAAACAACAACAATAACAACAGCAGAGGTTGATTTTATTTTAGTTATTTTCAAGGTTTTCAATGTGCTCTCATAAAAAAAAGAACTTTAATAATGTTTATTAGTTCTAACAAATAAGTTTTTGCTCAAACAAAATAAAAAATGATTTGTTTATAATTTCTGCACAGGAGAGACTTGGTGCTGTTTCCAAACAAAAGGATATATATATACCCCTATATAATCTATTATTTATATATATATAATATATCTATATATATATAGATACAGTGGGGGAGGAAAAAAAAAGTAATTTAGTCAGCCACCAATTGTGGAAGTTCTCCCACTTAAAAGATGAGAGAGGCCTGTAATTTTCATCATAGGTATATGAGAGGCAAAATGAGAAAAAAAAATCCAGAAATCACATTGTGGGATTTTTAAAGAATTTATTTGCAAATATGGTGGAAAATAAGTATTTGGTCAAAAAAAAAAATTTCATCTCAATACTTTGTTATAAACCCTTTGTTGGCAATGACAGAGGTCAAACGTTTTTCACAAGGTTTTCACACACTGTTGCTGGTATTTTGGCCCATTCCTCCATGCAGATCTCCTCTAGAGCAGTAATGTTTTGGGGCTGTCGCTGGGCAACACGGATTTTCAACTCCCTCCAAAGATTTTCTATGGGGTTGAGCTCTGGAGACTGGCTAGGCCACTCTAGGACCTTGAAATGCTTCTTACGAAGCGTCTCCTTCGTTGCCCGGGCGGTGTGTTGGGATCATTGTCATGCTGAAAGACACAGCCACATTTCATCTTCAATGCCCTCGCTGATGGAAGGAGGTTTTCACTCAAAAACTCACGATACACGGCCCCATTCATTCTTTCATTTACACAGATCAGTCATCCTGGTCCCTTTGCAGAAAAACAGACCCAAAGCATGATGTTTCCACCCCATGCTTCACAGTAGGTATGGTGATCTTTGGATGCAACTCAGCATTCTTTCTCTACAACAACGACAAGTGGAGTTTATACCAAAAACTTCTATTTTGTTCTCATCTGACCACATGACCTTCTCCCATGCCTCCTTTGGATCATCCAGATGGTCTTTGGCAAATTTCAGACGGGCCTGGACATGTACTGGCTGAAGCAGGGGGACACGTCTGGCACTGCAAGATTTGAGTCCCTGGCGGCGCAGTGTGTTACTGATGGTAGCCTTGTTACTTTGGTCCCAGCTCTCTGCAGGTCATTCACTAGGTCCCCCCGTGTGGTTCTGGGATTTTTGCTCACAGTTCTTGTGATCATTTTGACCCCACGGGGTGAGATCTTGCGTGGAGCCCCAGATCGAGGGGGATTATCAGTGGTCTTGTATGTCTTCCATTTTCTAAGAATTGCTCCCACAGTTGATTTCTTCACACCAAGCTGCTTACTATTGCAGATTCAGTCTTCCCAGCCTGGTGCAGGTCTACAATTTGTTTCTGGTGTCCTTTGACAGCTCTTTGGTCTTGGCCCTGGTGGAGTTTGGAGTGTGACTGTTTGAGGTTTTGGACAGGTGTCTTTTATACTGATAACGAGTTCAAACAGATGCCATTAATACAGGTAACCAGTGGAGGACAGAGGAGCCTCTTAAAGAAGAAGTTACAGGTCTGTGAGAGCCAGAAATCTTGCTTGTTTGTAGGTGACCAAATACTTATTTTACAGAGGAATTTACCAATTAATTCTTTAAAAATCCTAAAATTTGATTTTCTGGATTTTCTTTTCTCATTTTCTCTCTCATAGTTGAGGTATACCTATGAAAATTACAGGCCTCTCTCATCTTTTTAAGAGGGAGAAATTGCACAATTGGTGGCTGAATAAATACTTTTTGCCCACTGATATATACAGTGGGTACGGAAAGTATTCAGACCCCCTTAAAATTGTTCACTCTTGTTATATTGCAGCCATTTGCTAAAATCATTTAAGTAATTTTTGTTCCTCATTAATGTACACACAGCACCCCATATTGACAGAAAAACACGGAATTGTTGAAATTTTTGCAGATTTATTAAAAAGAAAAACTGAAATATCACATGGTCCTAAGTATTCAGACCCTTTTGCTCAGTATTTAGTAGAAGCACCCTTTCGATCTAATACAGAGTCTTTTTGGGAAAGATGCAACAAGTTTTTCACACCTGGATTTGGGGATCCTCTGCCATTCCTCCTTGCAGATCCTCTCCAATTCTGTCAGGTTGGATGGTAAACGTTGGTGGACCGCCATTTTTAGGTCTCTCCAGAGATGATCAATTGGGTTTAAATCAGGGCTCTGGCTGGGCCATTCAAAAACAGCCACAGAGTTGTTGTGAAGCCACACCTATTTTAGCTGTGTGCTTAGGGTCATAGTCTTGTTGGAAGGTAAACCTTCGGCAAAGTCTGAGGTCCTGAGCACTCTGGAGAAAGTACTTGGTACTAGATATCCCTGTACTTGGCCGCATTCAACTTTCCCTCGATTGCAACCAGTCGTCCTGTCCCTGCAGCTGAAAAACACCCCCACAGCATGATGCTGCCACCACCATGCTTCCCTGTTGGGACTGTATTGGACAAGTGATGAGCAGTGCCTGGTTTTCTCCACACATACGCTTAGAATTAAGGCCAAAAAGTTAAATCTTGGCCTCATCCGACCAGAGAATCTTATTTCTCACCATATTGGAGTCCTCCATGCGGGCTTTCATGTGTCTTGCACTGAGGAGAGGCTTCCGTCGGCCACTCTGCCATAAAGCCCCAACTAGTGGAGGGCTGCAGTGATGGTTAACTTTCTACAACTTTCTCCCATCTCCGGACTGCATCTCTGGAGCTCAGCCACAGTGATCTTTGGGTTCTTCTTTACCTCTCTCACCAAGGCTCTTCTCCCCCGATAGCTCAGTTTGGCCAGACGGCCAGCTCTAGGAAGGGTTCTGGTCGTCCCAAACGTTTCCATTTAAGGATTATGGAGGCCACAGTGCTCTTAGGAACCTTAAGTGCAGCAGAAATGTTTTTGTAACATTGGCCAGATCTGTGCCTTGCCACAAATCTGTATCTGAGCTCTTCAGGCAGTTCCTTTGAACTCATGATTCTCATTTGCTCTGACATGCACTTTGAGCTGTAAGGTCTTATATAGACAGGTTTGTGGCTTTCCTAATCAAGTCCAATCTTTATAATCAAACACAGCTGGACTCAAATTACGGTGTAGAACCATCTCAAGGATGATCAGAAGAAATGAAAAGCACCTGAGTTAAATATATGAGTGTCACAGCAAAGGGTCTGAATACTTAGGACAATGTGATATTTCAGTTTTTCTTTTTTAATCAATCTGCAAAAATGTCAACAATTCTGTGTTTTCTGTCAATATTGTGTGCTGTGTGTACATTAATGAGTAAAAAAAAAATAACTTAAATGATTTTAGCAAATGGCTGCAATATAACAAAGAGTGAAACAATTTAAGGGCGGTCTGAATACTTTCCGTACCCACTGATATATATAGATCCATAATATATATATATAATCTATATAATATATATTATAATAGCTCGGTATCTGCATTAGGATATTGGACAAAAAATGGTTTGAAAATATCGGAATAGTGGTCTCAGCAAAAAATCTCAATTCTGCATCCTTATGAACAATGTCTTACTGTTTACTGTTTCACTTTATTGTCATTTCTTTGAGTATTTACATACACACAGAAATGAAATACTGTTCCTCACCAGCATACTGTAGCGCAAAAGAATTACAAACAAAGACATTACAACTTACAAGGTTAAGCAGCCAAACATTTCCACACTCAGAATTTATAACTCTATAAGAAAAAAAATCAGCAAAATACTGACATCAGCCGACATTTCATACACTGGTTGGTGAAATGTAAAATATGGATTTAAAAGGGCAAAAAAAAAAAAAGAAGGCTTTTTCTGTTTGGAAAAACAAAAACTCACCAGATGCACTGCATTATGCTGTTGTTTTACTTTTTCATTTATTGTGAATGCTGAAAAAACAAAGCAGACTAAATAACAATGGGGTTTCACGGTATGCGATGTTTGGAAGTCACAGAGTTTAGATTTATAAGCTCTGAACTGAATTATTGAAATTTTCTGAAAAGTCTTTGCTAATCAAAGCTAAGTTTCTCATCACTGTGGACAGCTTGCATAGAGCTAAAGTCACTCTCATATTAATATTAATTCATAAAATAACACTGCAACAAAAATGTCTGCCAAGAAAACCTTAAAAACTTAAGAGTTGATTTTAGAGTTTGTGTTTATGCGCATTAAGAGTTTTAAATGCCAAATCAAGAAATATAAAAACAGAGTTTTACTGTTTAAGTATTAAAACAACTGTCCACCCTCTGACATAAAACCCATTTTCTAAGCTTGAGGACTGTTGCTGGAATCACGGCCATCAAAACTATGACTGTAACTCAACCTCGTACAGCCTTTTCATTGCCTGCCAGCCCAGAAGACTAAGAGCGGTAACTCTAGCCATCCGAGCCGGACCCTAATTATGTTTTCCCAGAAATAAAGTAAAACTAACCTCCGAAAAAAGAGCCTGTGGGGACAAAAGAGCACGTTCAGCCCCTTCCTTCCCCTTTGGCCCTGAGCTCCAGAACTCTAGAATGACACGATGGGGCTCGTCATTGTTGGCGCCACATTGATTCACCTACTATTTCATTTCTCAGGAGATTCTGTTTATCTGAATGGCCTTTATTGGTGATCTCTGAGCTAGATGTGTCACACACTTTACAGTCAAAACTGACTCAAATGCTTTCAAAATGAAACTTCATCCTTCATCTTTTTAGGTGTGTCTTGGTACAAATGGTTATTTCATTTCAAATGGTTATTTTAATTCATGCTAATGTCAACTAAATTTGTCTGAATTATTATTCTCATGTAAATACATTTATGGTTCCTCTTTGCCACATTACAAAATATGTTTAAATGTATCTTTTCAATATAAATCTATAAAATAATTTATTTGGAATGTTTCAGTTTTAATTTGCCTGTCAATTGTGCTGTAAGGAATTAATCGAATGCGATTGTCATTCGCATCTTGTCAGTAAAGCCGGTTGGTTTTGTTTTTGGTTGGGTTTGTAATCGTAGTAAATCTCATCAATGCTTCAGATGGCACGCATTTACTACAAAGAGACATAGTTCACTGACAATCTACGCAAAATCGCGTTCATAATCGCAGACGATATATGATCGTGTATGAAACGAAGAGAAAGAAATCGTTCTCAATTATGAAAGCTGTTTGCGTAGCTTGTCAGTGAACTACGGGCTATGTGCTTAAGTAAAATGGCTGTGCTCCATCTGAAAGCATGTGAAAATACCACATTTAATACCATGTTTTTACTCCAAACTCACTCATAAACATGACCGAGTAGTAAAACGAAATCCTTCGGTAGAGGGTTGATGTGGCTTCTTACACAGAATAAGGTACGCAAAATATTTCATAGTATTCTTAGCAGTGATAAAGGTTATGTCGATTAGCATTGCATTATTACATACTTTATTATAATAAAAATTATAACAAGACGATCTCAGATAAACCATATATTGTCGTAGCCGTGTGTTTATTAGTCACATTGAATCAATGAAAGCAGTTAAATCTTCTGTTTATTCAGCAACCGCGGGATTTCCTGGATTTCTTTTGCGCAGCGTATTTGGACTTTCCATACGAGAGCGCCCTCTGGCCTTCGGATGAAGATTTACTACTGATCACAGAACCGTGCTTCAATGAAAGCTTCGCATTGACATCGCGCTTCTGCTTATCGCGAATTTTTATCGCCTTAGCGATTAATTTCAATGAATTCGTTCAAGCCTATTTATTAATTACTATAGATTATATACAGTGGGTACGGAAAGTATTCAGACCCCTTACATTTTTCCCAATCTTTGTTATATTGAGCCATTTGCTAAAATCATTTAAGTTTAATTTTTTTCCTCATTAATGTACAAACAACACCCCATATTGACAGAAAAACAAAGAATTGTTGACATTTTTGCAGATTTATGAAAAAGAAAAACCGAAATATCACATGGTCCTAGTATTCAGACCCTTTGCTCAGTATTAAGTAGAAGCACCCTTTTGATCTAACACAGCCATGAGTCTTTTTGGGAAAGAAACAACAAGTTTTTCACACCTGGATTTAGGGATCCTCTGCCATTCCTCCTTGCAGATCCTCTCAGTTCTGTCAGGTGGAGGTAAACGTTGGTGGACAGCCATTTTTAGGTTTCACCAGAGATGCTCAATTGGGTTTAAGTAAGGGCTCTGGCTGGGCCATTCAAGAACAGTCACAGAGTTGTTGTGAAGCCATCCTTCGTTATTTTAGCTGTGTGCTTGGGGTTATTGTCTTGTTGGAAGGTAAATCTTCGGCCCAGTCTGAGGTCCAGAGCACTCTGGAAAAGGTTTTCGTCCAAGATATCCCTGTACTTGGCCACATCCATCTTTCCCTCGATTGCAACCAGTCAACCTGTCCCTGCAGCTGAAAAACACCCACACAGCATGATGCTGCCACCACCATGATTCACTGTTGGGACTGTATTGGACAGGTGATGAGCAGTGCCTGGTTTTCTCCACACATACGCTTAGAATTAGGCCAAAAAAGTTCTATCTTGGTCTCATCAGACCCGAGAATCTTATTTCTCACCATCTTGGAGTCCTCAGGTGTTTTTTTTTTTTTAGCAAACTTGCACTGGGAGAGGCTTCCGTCGGGCCACTATGCCATAAAGCCCCGACTGGTGGAGGACTGCAGTGATGGTTGACTTTCTACAACTTTCTCCATCTCCCGACTGCATCTCTGGAGCTCAGCCACAGTGATCTTTGGGTTCTCTTTACCTCTCTCACCAAGGCTCTTCTCCCCCGATAGCTCAGTTTGGCGGACGGCCAGCTCTAGGAAGGGTTCTGGTCGTCCCAAAAGTCTTCTATTTAAGGATTATGGAGGCCACTGTGCGCTTAGGAACCTTAAGTGCAGCAGAATTTTTTTTGTAACCTTGGCTATATCTGTGCCTTGCCACAATTCTGTCTTGAGCTCTTCAGGCAGTTCCTTTGACCTCATGATTTCATTTGCTCTGACATGCACTGTGAGCTGTAAGGTCTTATATAGACAGGTGTGTGGGTTTCCTAATCAAGTCAAATCAGTATAATCAAACACAACTGGACTCAAATGAAGGTGTAGAACCATCTCAAGGATTATCAGAAGAAATGGACAGCACCTGAGTTAAATATATGGGTGTCCAGCAAAGGGTCTGAAATACTTAGGACCATGTGATATTTCAGTTTTTCTTTTTTATAAATCTGCAAAAATGTCAACAATTCTGTGGTTTTCTGTCAATATGGGTTGCTGTGTATACATTAATGAGGAAAAAAAATTAACTTAAAAGATTTTAGCAACTGGCTGCAAATATAACAAAGACTGAAAAATTTAAGGGGGTCTGAATACTTTCTGTACCCACTGTATATATATATATACTGATAAACATTGATATCTGATAAACATTGATATTTATGTACAAAAACAAACGTATCAATTAAATAAAAAATGTTACATTGGTCCTCCGAAAATCCCTACAAACTTATTTGAATAAAAAAAACATAATAAAACGTACACATCGTTGCAAACTATTTTTTTAGAAACAACTGATTCTGCAAATTTACAGACAAAAGAAATGAATTAAAAAATATTAATAATAATAACATTTGTCTTGTACATAAACATACATTTCTTTTGTCTAAAACATAGAATCATATATTTCTGCTAAAACAGAACAAACATTATTAAATTTTGCCATCAGGCCAATTACAACATCTTCAGTGCAATGAAATATATTCTTGAGTCCTGTTTGAAATAGTTTAACAAAATAAAAAACACATTGAGGCACTAAAGCAAGGTCAAAGAGGTCTTTGTGAGTCTGTCATGATGGTCAAATAATCTTCTAAATCCCAGCCACATAACGTAGCTACACTAGCAGTACTAACAGACCAACTAACAGTAACTTCCTACCGAAACCTTTTAATTGTTTCAGCTCCACGATGTTTGCAATTACGAACATAGTGGCTTTGTTCTATTGGTCTATTGTCCATGATTATTTGTTTGGAAAGGCCTATCGCGGGAAACAGAGCTTCAACATTCTTCCTGAATTACATCTGACCCAGTGATTGCAGTTCTGATCATGTGGACCTCCCAACATTTACTGTGGTTGCTGAGGTTGGCAAAGGATTCTTTTATACTGAAGACATCACTACAGAGGGAACATCTGAAATCTCTCATTCTTTCTTCTATCCTCTAGTGTACAAGTGTTTCGGGCCAATCACATGAGGTATGTCATCATGACTGTTTTCCTCTTGCAGGTCCCAACATGCAACAGGGTTTCTCATGCTGCCTGGAATACACAGAGGACCATCTGAAGACTCGTCTCTTTGTTCTCACTGTGTCGTGTTCTTTAAATGCACATTTATCAGTGTATTTCACTCTTCCTTTGCTTTCTCTCTATACATACAACCGATTTATTCTTTTGCCTCTCTTTCCTTTTAAATTTGGCACTCGTCCTGAAAACTCAACCACTGGAAAGACAGTTTCAAAATGTTTGCAGTCACTGTTGCACAACAGCTTTTTTTTCATCTGCATGCGCTGCATTGCTCGATAGGTTTACTGAGGACACTTAGAAAATTTTGCAATCCAGTTTGAGAAGACATTTACTATCCCATGGTGCATTCCTGCAAATATTTTTTTCACATCCTTGTTACTGGTCAGAAGGGAAAGTTGTTGTGTACTGCATTATGACTATTGATGTATTTTCCACATATCAGAGTAATAATAGTCTTTAAACTATAAAATACCACAAATTTTGCATGGGAATTATGTAGCAACCAAAATAAATTTGGTTAATAAATAAAAACTACAATAAAACACAAATTATCTATAATATATATTATATTATGATTATATATATTTTTTTTTTTTAATAATTATTAATTAATTTATGTTTGCTTATTAAAAAAGTTAAAGGTTCAGTCAAGTGTGTCCAAACTTTTGATGGTAGTGTTTTTACCTCAATTGTGGCCATCTTGTTACCAAACTCCTTTTGCATGGAAACATGAAAACAGTTCTGAGATCAGAAAGAAAAGGGCGAATTCAGCCAAGAGTGGTTGTTTTCCACCCGATAACCTCAGCTGAAGCTCAACCACATCTGGTTTGGATCAAAAACCCGAGTTGCGGAAAAAAACAACAGAACTAAAATTGGCTCCAATGGCACGCATTCAATGCATCACACTGCGCTAGCCACTGCGACCCAGAAGGTCAGTTAGGGCTGCAAGATATATGAATTATTTGTAATATTTGGACACTACTGTACATTTCTTAAAGATCGTGTTATTAGTCTAGACTGAGTTTCACAAATGGGAATGGTAATATTTTAATAGCATCTTTCATTTAAACATCAACAGTTTATAAACACATTCAAAGTGTTATTTATATTTGTAATATATATATACAGTATATATATATATTAGGGATGTAAGGATTCACTGCGAGCCGATTGAAAATCGATACAAATATGTGTCAATTCAAATCGGTTGAGAAGCTAAACGAATCGCGATACATTTGGGGGGTGGGAGTTTATATGAATGTATCTATGCGGGGAACTGACTGTCTTCAGATAAGTTTAGATGATATTTTCTTTCCATCTTGTCTCTGTATAATGCATATTAAAGCAGCGTTCATAAGCACTGCGCTGCTTTGTTAACAGCGGTAACCAAGGAACGCTGTATCTGCTGTCAGAGAGTGGAATTTGCATCTCATTCAGAGCTTTGCTGTTTCGTTTGGGCAGATGTTTATGGAGGTTAGTTTTCACAAAACTAGTCAGAGCATTCCGTTTTTGTTTTAAAATGTCAAATTATACAATCTAATTTAGATTTAAAAAACTACTCATGCTGCATGTATTCAGCATCTTTGTTTGGATTGTGATTCAAATGCAGTGGTTGCCTCTAATTTTAAATGGAAAGAGCACAGGCAAAGCCTTTGTTTATATGAAGAGGTTTTTTGTCTTATTTATTTGATTAGATTTGGGGTTTGTTTTAAAAATTCTATTTAGTTTTGTTATTTGACATATTTCTTCACAAAGAAATGTGCAGCATTGTGTCCAAGCAATAATATAATGACACCTTTACATTTACAATTTGTCTTAAATCTAATTTTGTAAAAAAAAAATTGAAAATCGAATCGTGAAATCAGTATCGTGAATCGAATCGAATTGTGAGTTGAGTGAATCGTTACATCCCTAATATACTGTATATATATATTATTCCTAGCTATACCACCTGGCCCTAAGGTCAAGTGGTACAAACTCAAGTTCTGTCTCCATTTTTGAGTCACTGCTGCAAACATGATCTGACTGAGCGGAGACACATCAGCATCATTATCGAGTGTCTCCTTTCCTCATACCTTCCTCGAGACAACATTTGTGGGTGTTTGAAGTGACGCACAGGCTGAAACTCTGGTCTGTGAAGGAGGGACGCTCTGAACTTGTGCTGGCCCAAATATCTTTCAGCACACATCAAAGCCCAGTATCAATGTACCAAGCTCCTGTGTCAGAAATACCCCTCTCAAAGGCACAGTGCAGTAAACATGCCTTTTCTAAGGAGCTTTGTCAGAGTGCAAACTGCCTTACATCATGATTGGAGGCGGGACCGTCATGTGACCAATAAACAAACCAGTTGATCATTATTCACTCAAATCTGTATTTAAATGATGATTTAGTTTGTAGACCGTTTGAATTACAGCTAATAAAACTACTGACTTCAGAGTTCAGGTCCATTTTCCAATATGGTTGTGCTCAAATTAATAAATTAAACTATTTGCTCAATTAAAACTCACCTTAAATGGGATTATTCACCCCAAAAAAATTTACATTCAGTCACCATTTACTCACCTGTCTTTCTTCTGTTAAACACAAAATATGTTTTTAAAAACAGTTTCTTGCCATGCAATGGAAGTCAAAAAGAAGATATTTTAAAGAATGTTTCACCTTATCTTGTCCATAAAATGAAAGTAAATGGGGTTTCAAAACAACATATTAAGACCCCAAAGACTTTCATGGAAAACAAAAAAAGGTGAAACATTCTTTAAAGTAACTTCTTTTTAGGAGTGAACATTATATAATTTTCATTTTGGGTTAACTATTCTTTTAAATAGTCTCAACAAGCCTGTTTACATCAAAACCCAATTAACACTCTTAAAAATAAAGTTTTTTAAGAGTGTAGATTCAGGTTGGTCTATTTGCTCACAAAAAACACCTTGCAGTTTTAAGGAATCTTACAAAATTAGTATCTTTACAACTTTCTATATTTTAAGGCGTTTGTTGGATGTCAGTACATGCTGCATTACTTTTCCTAACAATTTCAATGCCATGCTGAATTTCTCAACTCACAGTGAGATGCTGAAACCTTCCAGCTGAAGTTCCAACTGCAAGTCTTCAGCAGAAGGGTGAAGTTAGCCAGTTCATTCCTTGCGTCTATGTTTTTACCATTCGAAAGTTTGAGGTCATGATTTTTTTTCTTTAAGAAATTGATCTCATTCAGCAAGGCAGCATTACTTTTCCTAACAATTTCAAAGTTATGCTGACTTTCTCAACCCACCATTGAGATGCTGAAAACTTCCAGTTGAAGTTCAAACTGTTTTCAGCAGAAGGGTGAGGTTAGACGGTTCATTGCTTGTGCCTATGTTTTTGTTTTCACATAGATTAGAAGCTAGGAAATATTGACAAGGTCCTTTAGAGAGAGAGCGAAAGAGAGAGAAAGAAAGAGAGGTTCTACGGTTCTACAGCATTCCAACTTCCAGCTACGCCGGTGTGAAGCCAGGAGTCTGGTTACACTCCCTCTCAATGCCCTCTTTGTATCAGTCGCAGTCTTTGGCCGCTCCAGCCCCTCGCCACCCTACTGGCGAGTTTAGACGTCTATCAGCATGCTAATACACACACTGCAGTTCAAGCTCCAGTAAGTAGCTATTCTAAAGTGTGGACATACCGTGCAAAGGTTGCCCATCTCCTGCGCCAATGACGACCGTAATATACACATAACCCGGTGGGTGGGCCCGACAGGGCTGTCAACAGGTATGGAGCTCTGCGCCACTGCACTCATATGAGAGAGTTTGCAGGCCAAATACACTGAGTGCACATCAAATTATCACACAAATCCCTCCCGTCCAGTGATATAAGTAATATAAATCAAATATAAAATCAATAAGTGATATAAATCAGTAATACACACACTTAAACTTATAACAAAACGCTTGACAAATATACAGTCACACATTAATGTTCATGTTGCAGGATTACTTGAGAACACTGTGAAAATGTGCAGTTGGTACCTTAAATAGCCATTTTGACCGGATATCTGAGGATCGGAAATGTAAATTAGCATATGCTATATTCTCTATGTCCAACGCATATCTCACTTTTTATTTTAGTGAATTTTTAGTAAAAATTGTGTAAAACAAGTGCTCATTTTAATGTAAGCAATTCTGCATAAATCTTATCTGCAGTCATTAAATTTTATTATATATAGTGATACTGATGGATTTTATTTTTTAAACGAAATATCAAAAAAAGCATATACATACAAAATATTTTTGTTTGCATGTACGAAAACTGATATGCAGCTTTTTATTTGTTTTTTTAATATTTTGACAACAACAACAATAATTATTATTATTTATATATTTGTTATCATAAAATGTAGCATTATGTATATTTCAATAATAAAAATAATAAATAAATAAAACAAAAATATTACTAGTTGTTGTGATATATAAATAGAAATGCATTTTTGGATGTTTGTTCTGATTATGCTTAGATTATCTTGCTTATTAATCTAACTCTTATTTTACAAAGCCATTAAATTGGCCAATTGCCACCTTCCTATCTTAATATTGTCATTGGCAATTACAAAATGATGATAATAATAATAATAATATGCTTGATTTGACTCGTTAGTAATGTTTACACTACCTGACAAACTGCTTTTATGGTATATACTTAATATGAAACTTGGCTTTGTTAGCATCCCGACGATTGTGATCCATTATATTTGCATGCAATATGTGTCACATGAACACTGTAAATGTAAAGTGAGAAATCTCTAGATAATGAAAAGTAAAGTTATTGTTCTAGAAGTGGCACAAATCCATGTTTCAGTGCAACAGAAGTTATGCACAGGACTAAATCAGATGCAATAAGCATTTTTCTGCCCCCATAAAGTTATTCTCCAAGACAATTACATTATTTTCCAGGACCAAACTCATGCAAAATCATGAAAGTAGGGAATCAGCAAGCTCCTACAACAACTCAAAGGCGTGCTTTGGCTTTTCAGCCAGTTCCACCACAGTTGCGTAAGAGTTTGCGTGACTGCAAAATATGTTAATTTGAGGGGGGGGCGAGAGAAAACAAGCAAAAACTAAAAAAAATCTCTGTGTTCTCATGATGTGAAAAAAGACTATATCAGATTACAATAACATACTCCCCCCGGCTCACCCCTCCCTCGTGTAAGCATCGCGTGAGAGCGTCGCCAACTCTCAACTTGATTATGATTAATACAAGAGTACTATTTCCATGCCAGACCCAGAACTATACACACCAAGCCCGAATCTTAAGGTGTCCCGACACATACAGAACTGGGTCAAATTCAGACTGTCTTTTGTTAGTGATGAAACAAACACAATGTTTTCATCATTATTCAGCAGCAATTATTTCCAGCTATCAAACTTTTCGCATTAATTGTCACTTTTGCTCAGTTCAGTGACTCAAATGTCTTCAGTTCGATTCAAAGTGACAGAAAACTAATTGTTGTTGACTTTGAAATCACACTAATTTGGGCAGAAATTAAAATCAAGTTTTAAATTTTACATATTTGTTTGTTTTTACAGCAAATGGAACTGTCCCGAGATTCATTAGAAAGTCAGAGATCGCCTCAGGGAGTTATTTTGCAGACCAAAACATTAGTTCATAAGCTTTATTATGTGTGTGTATATGAAATATATAAATGTATGTGTAATACATAAACTATTATATATATACTGTATAGCGTTATATATCTTATTTTACTATATTATATTGTTATTATTATAATATATAGATATATATATTATATATATATATATATATATTCGTGTCATACGCTTTCCATATTAAACGTACGCATTCATAATTTTTAAGCTATACTATTACCTTCTATACAGCAAATGAAACACTGTAGCATTTGCTGAATGGAACGCGTTCCATTCTATTGTCAGAATGTTACAGTGAAGCTTTACATAGCCGTTTGAAATCTTGTTACATTGTATAAATAACCTTGACGCGGCAGACGCGAGCGCGGTTTGAGCTTGAACGTGAGAGTTCCCACAAAAACTTACATTTTCTGAACGGGCTTCTTCCGTTTCTTGACCGCATATATACCGATACCCCCCGACATGGCTGTCTGGTGTCTCTGAGAAGTGTTCAAAATATGACTAGCATGTAAAATCCCGTTTCCTTCAAATGTCGATGAAAGTGTGCGTTATACAGGTAAATCCTCTCACATGTACACAAAAAAAGAGGCGAATATTTCCAGTTAAGATGAAATTCCTGCCGGCGTCGGCTCTTTAGACCGAAAGCAGCTTAAAATGAGGGCAGAAAGTTTCCGAAAGGTTTCATCCTCTACGGCGAATGGCAATGGCGTGAGCTGAACAAATTTCCCTTCTTCCTTTTTTGTTTTTTTTCGACCTGTCATTCTCTAATGGCTCCGAACTCTCTCTTGCAGGTAGCGGACTGGCTGAGAGTTCTGAGAGCCGACCAATCAGAAGCGCGAGAGCGCTAGGCAGGTACACTGGACACTTTGTGATTGGTTCGAAAAGTTTTCAGGAAATCATAAACACAAGAGCACTCTTAAGGTGGACTGAAGAAAATACAAGCAGCATTGCACCCTCACTCGGCTACACTTGCAGAGTTGATCAGTCTGTAAAGTTATTATTATTTTAAATACTTTTATTTCAGATTTCTTTAAAAATATTTTTAAACGTGCATTAGGGTAGTAATGTGCATTATAAAATACAAAATCCACACAAAATAAAATATTTAGTGGAGTATTGCTAACATAATTAGTGGTCATTTACTGTAATCACATATAAAGGTATGATTTATTGCTTTTGATATGTTTATCCATAGTTACTGTAGTTAATGTTACTGTTGTTATAGGCCTATACGTGTTTGCACAATTAAGCCATGCCTAAAATATCTGAATGACATAGCATTACATAACAAAATATCAAAACACATGTCATTTTTTAAAAGACAGTACAAGAGTATCTTTCAAGCAAAACATTTAACAAAACAAGTTTGTTTATAGTATGTTAATGTTGATGAAGCTATAGTTATACTGTTCAAAATGAAGACAGACAGTATAGTCACACTTTCTGGTTGTGAAACGCTCTGGATGACGTTCATAGCTAATGTGATGAACTACACCTGTGTGAACTTGAGGGGAACGGACTTCATACATCCCCTAAAATCACCTTGGGACCAGTTGATTACAAGTAATTGCAAAAAAGAAGTGACGTTAATTCTGGGAAAACTCTAGCAGGATTTGTTTGCAAATTTTATTATCTAGTGCAATGACATTTAAACATTTTTTTTTGTGAAGCTCAAGTGTTCAAATTCTCTTTGGCACACTGTTTTTCCCCTGATGCTGAAATGGGAATTAAATGGTAGACTATTCAGGAAGATATAAATCTGTTGTTTCACTGCGTAGGACAGGAATGACATGTGAGTGACTGTTAGTGGAAAGATTCAGTCACACAAACATTTTCTGCAAACATTCCTCACATGGCAAGATTTTGATCCAAGTTTATGAATAGTTTATGGCCACATATTGTATATGATCTTTACCAAATAGAATCAGTATTTTGAGACACATTAACTTTTTTGTCTTCAAGTAAGTATATTGTATACTCAGTAAAGATAAAATTATGAAAATACACAAAACGGGTAATAACAGGCCAAAAAAAATTCTACAATATTATTTTCAACAATAATGTATTGTATTATTATTTATTATTTAATGTGAATATATTTGTTTCATTTTATATGGTAGTAATGATTATAAATAAAAACATATATGGACGTTATGATGGCCTCACAAACAAATAGTATACACAAATACCAACTTAATACAATTACATAGAAGAATATCTTAACGGAAAGTGGTAAATATGTAATTATTATTTCTTTTCAATTGTTTATATTTAGTATTGAATATACATACTTATAATATGACAATATAATAATGAAAATGACAGTAATAAAACAAATAAATACATATACAAATATTCACAAATAAAAAAAGGGAATAATCATATACATAATAAAAAAGGGGATATAATCCAATATTGACTATATTTGGACTATAATGATATTTACTTATACTATTTATAATATTGAATAATAATTAAAATTCTAGGTATGTAATACACAACCCAAACTTACAACTTATAAAATAAAAACACATGACCTAGAAGAAATATATCTTTATTAAATGATATTTCCATTTTTAATGTCCATAGAATTACTTTATTTAATACTGTATATTTTATGTATTTTTATTTTTTATTTTTTGTTTATAATTTTATGTGTTTTATTTGTATACATATTTATAACAACAACAACATTTTTACATTTTCTGTAGAATATGTGAGTGGTTCTTGCCTTGTCACCACTATTCCAGGATGTTCTGGGTGGTTCCTGTCTTTCCCTCAAGTAAGTCTAAAGTAATTTTTTTATTGTCTGCCAGACAAAAAGCGAAATTTGATCACTTAGAAAAGTAATAAAACATCTTTCTTCAACAAACAGAGTGATTTGAGATATCATTCATCAGTTTGTAGCACAATCATGCAGGACGGGTTATGAGTCAAACTTTAATTCACACCTCATCAGCTATAATGAGGCTGAACATGTTAAATTAAAGTTCATGCTGTCCAAGCTGTAAACTACATGCACACAGCAATAGGTGTAATCTGACAGTTTAAGTAAGCAGATAGGATATGCCTTAGGCCTGTTTTTCGCTACATATGATTTCCCTGCTTCCTAATAGCGTGCTCATTGTGTGTGTGTGTGTGTGTGTGTGTGTGTGTGTGTGTGTGTGTGTGTGTGTGTGCGTGTGTGTGTGTGTGTGCGTGTGCTGGGTGTGCACTGGTGTGGGTGGTTTATGATGACACAAATTTGAATAATGACATAGCTATGACATAGTTATTATAATGTAATGTGGTTTATGAGGAACTTCCTGTGCCCCCTGTAATTCAAAAGGCTTAAAAACATACAAAATTGTGTTGTTTTGAAAATTTTTAAATGCACAAAGTTTTCTGTGAGGGTAGGTTTAGGTGTAGGGTGATAGGAAATACAGTTTGTACAGTATAAAAACCAATATGCCTATGGAGAGTCCCTGTAAACCACTTATACCAACGTGTGTGTGTTGTGTTTTGTGGACGTGCCAGTAATGGTGTCTTCAGTCACGCTCTACAAGTCAGGTTTCTATATCTTCACCTCAGGTATTGTCTTTTAGCCCACGGTTTATACAACTACAAAACAGGAAATGCACACAGACACTTATCTAAACGGAAAAAGATTAAGTTAAATTATTAAACTGGCATATTTTCAACAATTTCAAAGTAAAACAATGCCCCTATTTTCAACAACTTAACAGCAAAACAATGTCCCCCACTAGAATCAAGGCCTGACACTTTTTGAACACGGACCAAAAATGTAAAAGGATGTACAAAGCATAAATAGGTTTCTCAGACTTTTTTTAAAAAAAATTTTATCATCACTATTATTATTGCTTACATTTGAGGAGAGGTGCTGTAACTTTTATAATCGATGATAATTACGTCTGGTGGGCAATAAAACAGGTACAAATTCATTGAATTTAAGGAGGGACCCAACCCATATCTACAGTAGAAACCAGACAAATCTGAGAAACCACCTAGCAACCACATGCTAAAAACCTCTCAGAATACCATGTCAACCCATTAGCAAACGTACACACTTAGCAGAACACCATAGCAACACCATAGCAACCTTCTCAACTTAGCAACCACCTAGAACTGCATAGTAGCATGCTAAAAACCTCTCATAATACCAAAGCAACACATTAGCAAATGTACACAGCTCGCAATCACCTAGAACACCTTAGGAACTGCATAGCAATATGCTAAAAACCCTCTCAGAAGATCATAGAAACCTCATAGCAACATATTAGCAAACATCCACACCTAAAACCACCTACAACTCCTTAGCAACCATATGCTAAAAACCTCTCAGAATATCATGGCAACAACTTAGCACCTTCCACACCTAGCAACCACCTAGAAAACATCCATACCTGAACCACATAGCAACATGCTAAAAACCTCTTAGAACACTTTAGCAACCTTGTAGCAACAAATTGCTAAAAGCAGCCCACTGCTCCGGGTGTGTGTTCATGGTGTGTGTGTGTGTGTGTTCACTACTCACTGCTGTGTGTGTGCACTTGGATGGGATAAATGCGGAGCACAGATTCCGAGTGTGGGACACCATACTTGGTTACACGTCACGACACGTGCGTCAATTAACAAACATCTAGAACACTTTAGCAACCACATAGCCTAGAAACCAGCTAACATAAAAACCTTTTAGAACACCATAGCAACACATTAGCAAATGTCTTCACCCATAACAACATACAAAACACCTTTCTGAACACTTTAGCAATCTCATAATACAATCAAAATGTAGTCTGATTATATTGCCTAAAATGTAATGTGATGGATTACGTGTTTTGTCATGTAATTTGGAATCAGAAATTGATTACAATTTGTATATTTACAATTACAATTTGTAATCTACCAAGCACTGGCTACACATTAGCAAATAGCAACCATCCACACCTAGAAACTGCCTAGCAACATGTTAAACTTCTCAGAACACCTTTAGCATAGTCTTAGCAATCATAACAGTGAGTTCAACATGGGCAAGCATTACTAAAATCTAGTTGTTTGTGTAAATTAATCGCCAGTGTTTTTGTCAGCTAATATGGACATGAAATCCCAGTGTGCCACTTTTGTGTAAATATTAATTTAGCCCCCCTTTCAATGTTTCCTCAAGAAAACAGCAGAGCAGCACGACGGCTCTTTGCCAGCATGTGTGGGAGGTTTCCAGGCATTGCTCATTAGGTTCATGTGGTCTGTGCATGTACACACACACAATGACAAAGCGGTTTTCTGTTCCAGAAAGAGCCGTATCGGACCCTCCGTACACAGTTTACTCTGCGGCAATTTGTCAGCATGGTGTTTGAAAGTCCAGTCATTCAGTGAGAGGGAAAATAGAGGCTAAAATGGACCCGGGATAAATCTTCCAAGAGAGTGGGTGATTTTCAGGAATGATAGACATATTCAAATGTTCAGAAGGTAACTTTTATGGCCCAATGTTAAATAAATATAAATACAGCCTATTGAATAAATGAGAAATTTAGTAAATATTCAATCGAGTAAATTAATAAGCAAATAAGTTTGGGTGTATAGCAAATGAGTGTCAAAAGATATCCAGGAAAATGCCATAGAAGAACCATTTTTGGTTCCCCAATGAACCTTTTAGTGAAAAGTTCTTAAAAGAACCATTTTTCTTAGTATGAAGAACATTTTAAAAATCGAACTCTTTTTCCACTATTAAGAACCTTTTGTGGAATGGAAAGGTTCCATGGATGTTAAAGGTTCTTCATAGGACCATCAATGGCAACTTATCAACATCTCTGCTTTAAACATAAAATTGCAAGTTCATGGCCACCCAG
Organism: Sinocyclocheilus anophthalmus; assembly: GCA_018155175.1. NCBI lineage: Eukaryota > Metazoa > Chordata > Actinopteri > Cypriniformes > Cyprinidae > Sinocyclocheilus > Sinocyclocheilus anophthalmus. The sequence continues at coordinate 24,907 of JADLZN010005211.1, read as the reverse complement.
GTGTGTTTGCTTCTTTGTTTATTAGTAATCTTACCAAAAAAACATGTCTATATTGACAAATGAGCTTCTAACTACAGTTACTATGAGGCCTGTTCACACCAATAATGATAACTATTACTTTTTTAGTGTCTACTCCAACACACAATCACATTCTCTTTGTTATAATCTGCTGCAGTTATTTTGTCTGTCACTTTAAATTCTCAAGCTCTTTAAGGTCTGGTACATTCTGACATGTCAATGTTGTTATTATTCCTCAGCTGGAACAAATTGTTCTGAAAGTGATTCTAACAATATGGTTGCTCTGTGCCATTATCGTCATTGTTGCGATTTGCCTATTCTCATATAATTAGAATGATTATTAAAACTTTATAATTCAGGCTCGTTCACACCAAGAACGATAACTATATTAGCGTTCACACCAATGGATGATAATATTATGCTTATTATAAGTTCACATTGCATTTATGCCATCTGCCGCTTTAAATGCTCAAGCTCTTTAAAGTTGGGTGGATTCTGATTGTCTGTGAATGTTTTGATCATTTATCACCTGAAAAAAAAATCATTCTGAAAGTGATTTTTCCATGATATATTTGTCCTATCGTCAAAGTTGTGGTGTAGACTTCCCTATTCTTATTCATTTAAACGTTTATAAAAACTTTATAGTTATAGTCATCATCCTTGGTAAGAACAGGCTGTAGTCACAGAGTTGACCATTTTGATATACACTCTTAAAAATAAAGGTGCTTCACGATGCCATAGAAGAACCTTTTTGTCTAAATGGTTCCATAAAGAACCTTTAACATCTGAAGAACCTTTCTGTTTCACAAAAGGTTCTTTGTGGTGAAAAAAGGTTCTTCAGATTACAGAAAGGTAAGAAAGAGATGGTTCTTTAAAGAACCTTTGACTGAATGGTTCGTTGTGGAACCAAAAATGGTTCTTCTATGGCATCGCTTGAAGCACCTTTATTTTTAAGAGTGTACAGTACCTTGTTTTCGGTCTCATCCAATATGAACAGCTGCGAAACGTATCGTCCAAACTCACAATTGACATCAACTCAAACATTTATCCTCCTTCGCAAAGTGTTTCGCCTCCAGAGGTTTGACATTGACATTCAGGCCGTGATTTGGTTACCCTGCAAACACACACATACACAGACTCATGGGCATTCACATAAACACACAAACACACACCCTTGGGCAACATCACAAAAGCATCGGTCACACTCCAGTGAGTCACCTTCAAATAAAACAGCAGGACCAATGAAACCAACCCTGAGAAAAGACGTGTGGTCTATTTACAGCAGTGATCGCATGAGAATATAAACACAGAGACATCATTAGCAAAACGCTGCTCTTGGATGGTTATATAAACATTTGACCCTTTCAATCTCAAATTGGTTGCTGAAGTCCAGTAGATTATGTATCTCATTTCAAATGAATGCTTACAGTTACACCTTATTAGCCTCCACATGCCATCTTCTGAAATGCAAGCTGTAAATTACTATTGTTGTTTAAAAAACAAGTTTGGCTTAAATTGTTAAATAATCTCTTTGCGACTAGAAAACAAAGATATAAGAACACACAAGGACAAGAAATATGGAAGGTAATGCAACTATTTATCTCGCAATTCTAACTTTTTCCCCCACATTTCCGAGTCTACATCTTACATTTTTTTTTCTTTCCCACAAAACTGCGAGTTCTCTGAATTCGGACTTTATTTTCTTGCAAGATAGAGACATCGCAAGACATGGCCGAGATGTAAACTCAGAATTGACTTTTTTCCTCGCAATTGCGAGTTTACTACTTTTTCTCTCACAATTCTGCCTTTTTTTCTGGCAATTGCAAGTTTATATCTCACAATTCTGATTTTTCCTCTCAGAACTCTGCAAGTTTATATACCCCCCCACAAAATAAAAAAGGTATTTGACTTTTCTCCTTACAAGTGTGAGGTGACATCTTGCAATTTGAATTGTAAAAAAATAAAAATACATTCTGGTTTATGGGCTATAAACTCATAATTGTAGAAAAAAAGGTAGAATTGTGAGTTAGAAAGTCGCAGTTATCTTTATTTATTTATTTTTACAGTGGCGGAAACTGGCTTCCATAGTAGTACTTTATTTTTATTTACTTTTAACAACATATTTCAAATGTGTAGACTCAAATGATTATTCTCTCATAATGAGTTTGCAGTTCAGTGCTGGTCGTGAAAAAAAAAAAAAAACTTCAACACGGAACCACCTGAACTAACGATCCAATGCTAATCACTTCCCCCCCCCCCCCCCAGCTTTGTGTTTTGATGGCTCTTATAGATAGAAGAAAACGTCTCGGGTTACTTATGTAACCATGGTTCCCTGAGGGGAACGAGACACTGCGTCCTCTAGGGGTCGCTATGGGGAATGCCTCGTCGTGACCCGTGTCTGAAGCCTACATTGAAAAAACACCAACTTGTTTGGCCGGCGACAGCCATGACGTCACTACCGTCGCAACTAGTACAAAATAGGCGCCGGTAGCGCACATCATCATTTCTTCGTCTGAAGCTTGTGTCCGCAGCTTGGCACAAAAAGCTAGAGGACGCAGTGTCTCGTTCCCCTCAGGAACCATGGTTACATAAGTAACCGAGACGTTCCCTTTCATGGGAACTTCGACCTGCGTCCTCTAGGGGTCTATGGGGAATGGTATACCCACGCCGCCATGCTGAGGGGAGTGCAAGCCAGAACCATGGCGAGCCACTAAGTACCAACTACACCATATCGCTATGGGAGTTGCCCCTGTCCTGGACTTAGACGGCTGTCAGTGACATTACTCCCTACGGCCAGAAGCCTAGGCTGCCAAGGGACATTACTAGAGCCTCACAGTGTGCAGGTCCCGCTTGGACAAGATTGGTAGTAGAACCCAGGGTACCAATAGTCTACCACGGGAATCAGTTTCTCGAGATTGACCTCTGGTGTAATGAGGGTGGCTGGCTCGGTGCCCAGAACTGCGGGATGGTAGGGGCCACCGTACCAGCTGTGCCAAAGAAGCCTCCTCGGAGGTGGTGCCAGGGCCTAGAATCATGAAGGATTCTTTCCAGGGAATACGACCAAGAGCCTATTATTGGATCAATTACTAGTCTTGGCCTGTCACTCAGGGCTACCTCACTTTGCAGAAGGACCTGTGTCAACAGGCCTCTAGTGGTACACCCTGTCAGAGAAGGTATTCGAGGATACCATGAGGAGTGGGTCCCAGGCGGAACCGGGGTTTTAGACCACTCAGAAAAAGAGAACGAAGCTGTGCGCGTAACTCTTACCATATAGGATTTTAGAGAAGTGGGCCAAGTAGAACGTGCGCACTTACCACTTCCGTGGAATTTTAGAAAAGTGGGCAAAAATACCGTGCCCACTTACCACCATGTGGAATTTAGAATGTCCATATGTAGATGGATACAACCGTTTTAGGAGGTTCTCGTGGCACTTCTGGAGGGCAACCTATAGATGGAACTCTGAGTAGTCATCAGTCTCACCTAAGGCTATCACGCTGGCGTGGCTAGCCGTGAACCTGTAGCTGAGGGAGCAGACATCCATTCAGCGAAAGCTCGACCTACAGCACGTTCAATTGGTGGAACGGCTAGCAGTTATCAGCTAGGGGAGCAACACGCCCAGTTCTCACCAAGAAGGGGACTCGACCCGCAGCACGTCCAGCTAGCGGAACCAGCTAGTAACAATCTCAGCGTGGGAACCCACGCCTGGTCCTCAAACGCCCAGGGGGCTCGACCCTTTCTACTAATGCCAGGTTTTCCCCCGGCTGGCAGTAGCTCATTCTAGCTGGGGGAGCCCACCCCACCTCTCACCGAGAGGGGGGGCCCACCAGCAGCATGATTAAAAATCAGAGTGGTAGCATACTGCAGGCTAGCCACATCGCCAGCGCATCAGGGCATCGCCTTTTTTACTGCACGTAGAGCACCTGGCTTCTGAGCCCAGCAACGGCACCTCACCGAGGGCGTCTAGCAAGGGACAGAAACATACAGGTCCCGGGAAACACTGCAATGGAACTATAGCAGGTTACGCACACACAGCCGTCCGTCCTCAATATACAGATATCATGATATTTGGATCGTACTCACCCCCATGACTTCTGTACCGGAGCTCTGCTCCGAGGCTCTTATGACGGATCGTGCTGCAGGTACCTTTATCTTTACACTTTTACACATGACCACCTCGGTCTCCCATCAGTATACATGCTCTCATGATATATGGATCATACTCATCCACCACTAGCCTTGTTGCCGGGGCTCTGTCCGGGGATTTTTTTTTTTGACCGGACCATCAGTCAGGCGGTTACTATGATCTGGCCATAGAACCACCAAAAACATCATGGGCCCAGTAGGAGACTGTTTGAAAATTATTGTACAGCTAACCTCGGTCAGCTGGAGATGGTGGTCATAGAAGGGGGAATTAGAAGGAAGGGGAGAACAGGGTAGATGTTGTAACCCCTACGGGAGAGAGTGAATACCTAGGTATTACTCTGACCCGGACGAAAGCGCTGGTGCCTCGCCCAGGTCTCACCCCTCGGGCTTCGCCTGCCTCCCTTTGACCCACGATACTTCCTACCCCCGCCCACAGGTGGAGGCGGGCGCGAGTCGCGACACTAGCCCTCTCTGCCCGTCTCTGACCCTTAGACCGAGACGGGCCAGGACCCCTTTGTTGTTCAGGCTCAGACCTGGACCTTCGTGGAATGAAGGCTTTGAACGCTGCTGAGCGCGCCTTCGCCTCCCTGAACTTCTCGATCACCATCTCAACGGAGGTACCAAAAAGTTCAGAGGGCGAAACCGGGGCATCGAGAAGAAAGCCCCTTTCTTTCTTCCCGATGTCCGCCAAGTTCACCCACAACTGCCGCTCCGTCACCACCATAGCAGCCATCGCTCTGACCATGGCCGAGGCTGCCTGCTTAGTAGCACGGAGGGCCAAGTCTGTGGTGCGCCGCAGCTCAGCCATTCCGGCAGAGGAAAGACCCTGCCCCTCATCCAGGTCCTTCAGCAGGTCAGCCTGGTAGGCCTGAAGCACCGCCATCGTGTGCAACGAAGCCACAGCCTGACCTGCCGCTGCGTATGCCTTGCCGTTCGTGCGAGATGTGGCTTGAAGGGGCACGGATGGCAAGGAGGGAGTTTTGAGGGATGACGTCTCCCCCAGAGAGAGATAGCTGGCTAGCGTCTCTTCCACAGGTGGCATCATCCCATAGCCGCTTTCGCGCATCGACTCAATATTCGCATAACTCGTATGCTGAAACCAGTATACGCGTGAGGAAAACGGCCTCTCCCATTCCTTATCGATCTCAGTGTGGAGATCAGGAAGAAAAGGAAGGCTCACTTGAGCTGGAGGTCTATGTTCAGAGAGATAACGTTCGTCGAGGCGACCTCGCGACGTCACCTCCTTGGCTCGTTTCCACGTTAATTCGAGCCTCGCCGTGGCCCGATCTATTACCTCTAGCAGCTCACCATACGCAGGGAAGGTGGACTGGGAAAGCTCAGCCTCGTCTTCTTCACTCTCCACATCCATTCCCTGCTTTTGTTGGGCTGGGCCCAACTGAGCACGGGCCCCTGGATCAGATGATATCAGTAGAGAGGATATCATCTTCCAGCGCTGTCCCCTCTCGCAACCGACACCGCTGCGCTGAAGATGGAACCCCCCCTTCGCCTCTTGTCTCGGTCCATACCTGAGATCCCCACGAGCTCTTCTCCTCCGTGCCTCATCAGCGCGGTCCCGAGCCTCGTGAAAACAGATGGTTCCCTCTCCCTCGAGAATATGGACAAACGAGAACTGGCTTTTCAGCGCAAAGCTCTCACAGGTGCACTGCAGATGCCGCTGGAGGACATCACCGTGCGTGCTCCTTGCCCAAACACACAACGCATAGATCGTGTGAATCATCGGGTTCCAGAAACCGCTGACACTGATGTACACACTTTTCTAAAACGCTCTTCCGCTATTGCTACGGCCATATAGAAAAAAGAAAAAAAGCTCTTACTTGCTATTTGGAATGCAACTGCGTTCAAACGAACGGTCAGTGATACACATAAAGTGATGATGTGCTCTACCGGCGCCTATTTTGTACTAGTTGCAACGGTAGTGACGTCATGGCTGTCGCCAACGTGTTGTTGGTTTTTTTCAATGTATGCTTCAGACACAAGTCACGACGAAGCATTCCCCATAGCGACCCCTAGAGGAAGCAGTTCGAAGTTCCACGAAAGGGAACTAATTTGGTTCTGTAGCTCCCATCCACTATGCCAAGATTTTAAAAATAAATAAAAACATACTAAAAACTGTATGTTGCCCGATATTGCATTTCACATTTAAAACAAACCTCACAAAAGTTGTAGACTGATGGCTGATCTTTGAAATCCTTAAGCAAGCATTGCCTATATGAGGAAAAATCAAACCTCTGGGAATATTTAGGTTCTTATAAATAAACTTTGCATTAACTGACCCATGCACCTTGGGGCCCTAGTGTGAGAGTTGAAGTAATAGGTACACTCTAAAAAATGCTGGGGGTTTTTTCAACAAACCCAACTTTGTGGTTGGGTCAATATGGACAAACCCAATTTTGGGTTAACAAATTTACATTAAATTTTTAACCCAATGGTTGGGTTAGTCCACATTTGATCCAAAGTTGGGTTGAAACAACCCAGCATTTTTTAGAGTGTACTATTACATTTACAGAAACTTTAAAATCGGCAGAACCACACCAGGTTTTTAACATATGTGCATGATGTAAAACTGTTTCTTTCTCCTTCTTTCTTTGTAAGTACTTAAATACAAAAAAAACACCTTTTTAATTATATCAGTAATCTGCGCAACATGCACTTTATAAAGCTGACTAATAATAAGGACACCTTGTTTAATTGAGAGCTAAAACAATCCTTAAGGCTTTTCCATTCCGCCTGGCTGATTTGGCAAAATGCCATTTTTACACCACAAGGCTTGTCTACCAGGAAACATTTGGCCGGGGGTCGCTTGCCAAACAAGGTACGTTTACAACAGTGGCTCCAAATGAACAGCCATTTTCCAGCGCGGGGAAAATATTTGCAGTTTCTGAAAGGAAATGTAGTCTTGTGTTACCATAGAGGCAGTTTTATTTAATTACAAACAAAACCAGCAACCAGTTAAATTGCTGTTTATTATGTGCCACCCTCCTGATTCTGCCCAAATGACTTTTTGTTAGGGAAAAAAGACAGTTAATAATTGTTGCCATTAAGTCCAGCAGATCTGGCAATGAGCTCTGGCATGTGTTGCAGAAGATCGAAATTAGTTTTGGGCTCTTGTTTTTGTGGTGTGACTGGTTTTCATAGTTTATCCTAAAATGCTAATTAATTTACTTACCCTGTGTTCTTCCAACCTTGTGAGACAAAAAGAGATATTCTGAAGAATATCCCAACTATTCTTTTCCATACAAATTTCATCACACATGTAAAAGATCATGCAAACAAATCTTTTTTTAAGGAGCACCACACTTTAACACCCCACCATATGTGCTGTCTTAAAACTATGACAAATTTTAGCCTTTACAACTGTGACAGAGTGTGTGTATATTTGACCACACTGTGAAAACATGGTGCATGTTCTCACTTTCAAACCACAGCTCCAGATTGTCCCGAAATCTTTAGTAGACACTGCGAGACGATTTTCACTCACAGCAAAATGTTTACAAATGGCGATATGCTATTCAGGAATTCACAACAAACAACAAGTTTATTTTATACAAGAGCAGAAGTCACAAGCAAACACAACTTGTTAGGGTCCAATTTAAAGAAACGGTGCTTAGAGTGCCGTGAATATATGACAGCTTTTTTGTAAAGTGCACATTTGCGTTCTAGATCACTGTTTAAAATTCCTTCAATTGCCAAGTGCCCACATTAACAAAACACACTTCTGCTGTAGGTACAAGGACAATAAAGGCTTTTACCAGTGCAAAGATAAACCCTTTGAGTAATATTTGAGTTGTGTAGGTCTGGAGTTGTCAGGTAAAACTTGGCAGTCCATAGAAGTGGGTAAAGAAAACTTGACGCCTATATTCTTTAGAGGAAGGAGTATCGCTTTGTAAACAACTGTCAATCAAGCTATAGCGATGAAAGAAAAACAATGTTTTTCAATGCTATTTGAGGGTTATCAATATCATTTTCACTTCTCATTGGTTTCATTGCAGTTTTAGTCAAATTAATGGGTCTATCATAGGAATAAACTAGTTTAATTGGATACACACACACGTTTGAGCATGCAGCGTCATGCCAAGCACTAAATGGTGAAATCGCAACAGAGTGCATGCTTCACAGATAAAGACGCTCGATAGCGCAGCTAAGTCCAATAAATCTCTCTTAGATAAACAAATGTCATCTGACACATTAAAAAAGGAAAAGGTAAGGAAAGGCAAGAGACAATTAGGGACGTGAATGAATGCAGCACTTAGTAATTTACCTTAGTAAATTGCTGAACTGTCATTACGGAAAGCAACTAGTTTGATTATATGTATGCTCAACTTTTTTTTAAGTGAAAGAAATTTTAGTAGAATGTACAAAGTATGCTAAATAGTGGTTTGGAAAGTTTAGGAAGTTTACCTCAGGTAGGTCTAATAATACCAGGAGAAAGCAAACCGTTACCATTTCTATTAATCTCAATGAATCTCTGTCTGGAGCCTAAACAAAGATAGGAAGCAGATAAGGAAAAAAATCAATTTCCTGCTTTCCAAGTTCCATTTAATGCTTTTAAAAGCCCTCAAATAAATATTTGCACACTGACCGGAAAGGGCTAACGGGGTCATGCTAATTATCGAAACATTGGACACTAGCTAAAGTTCTCTGATAAAGATGTGATAAAAACAGACACCAAACTGAATGGCTCCATCTACTGGCAAAGCATATAACCTACTTGTATCTATTAAAAAGGAGATAATTTCAGCCTAGGTTTGACATTTGATCCTCTAGTGTGTTTATCTGTCTGTCTCTTTCACTTCACTTCTGTTTTGTTTTTATGTGAGTGTATACTTCAGTCTGTCTCTATGTTGTAAAGACAAAGACGGTTGACTAGACCAGCCAATGTTTTTTCCCTATCCTGTCAGACTTAATAGAATCTCTGTATTCAAACTGAATAAACTTTATTATGCTACAGTTTTTCCACAACCAATTTACTACTTAGGGTAAGAAATTTACATGCGTTCAAATGCTAGTATTAGTGTCAGATGCTAGCATTATCATGTTTGTCTACATTTTTTTTCACTGTGAAAACACCACAAATGGACCAAATGTGATACAAGAAAGTTTCTTAAGTCTGAAAGTGTCTTTCAGACTTAAGAAATATCAGCTGTCCTTCACACTAACATGCAAAACTACATATTTTCAAAAACATGTTGGCTAACTACTGTAGCTCTTTAGTCAAAAAAGTCTTAAAAGCAAAACACTCAAAGATACAATGTGAAAGGCATAAACATCCATCTGAAAGTGTTTTAGAATGTTCACACCAAAGACGATAACGACAAAGATAAAAATAAAAATTGTTCTCAATATTAAAGAATAGCAGAGTCCACACCACAGCTGTAACGTTAAAGGCACAGAGAAACGATATTGTTGGAATCACTTTCAGAACGAGTTTTTCCAGCTGTTGAACGATAAAAACATTGACAGCCAATCAGAATCATGCTATAAAGAGCTCGAGAATTTAAGACGAGCGTGCGCTTGGAATAAACAGAAGATATCGTCCGCTGGTGTGGACGCTAATATAGTTCTGTCAGGACCACTATCGTCAAAATGATAGATACTTAGCATAAAGTTTGGTTTGGTGGTATGGTTCTGTTCTGGGCAAAAACCTCCCTGCCCATCCATGCAGCCTGTCATGAATGAGCAGGGAGAGCAGCAATAATAACCCCCCTAGGGTTAACAGAACAGAACAAGGCAGATATCATTAATGTACTTAATGATATTTAAGTGTAACACTTTATTCAAGATAAAGGAGTCTGATTAGCAAGGAATATCAGAAAGCCAAGTCCTGACTCTGGCGAAAGAAGGAACTGGGGATGGAGGAGGATAATTTGCTCCTGAGCAAGCTGAAAAGCTGCTGAATCTGAAAAGCTGCTGAATAATACTGAATAGAGCTTATATAGGAATGCCGCGATAGGTGTTGTGTTCCTATAGGTAGATGTGATCAGCTGAGAATCAGCTGATGCAAACTTGACTCACGTGACCTGCCAGAACTAACGCTAACGCTTAATTCATTTTTATAGTTATCTTTATAGTTATGGTTCTTGGTGAGAATGGGTCTTAACACTAATTAGCATGGTGATTAAAGCCCCTAAATATAAACACAAGAAAAAAATCTAGATAAACTAGTAGCATTCTGTTTAAAAAAATGTACACTGAAAAATTTTAGCACTAAAGTGTCTATGTGAAGTATTGCATGACTCATGAGTTGTAGGGAGTCTTAGGGGATTTCAGCTGTTGGGAAAACACAGCTGCGAAATAGACGTGCCTCATGTTTATGATTGGTAGCGATGTCAAAAGTTTCAAAAGCATTTTTAACTAGTTTATCATTGAAATATGGGCCTGAATATTACATTTGAATGATCAAGATGGTGCAACTCACAATCACACGTGGAGACTCATACCAGCTGTCTGAAGTGTTTTAAGTCTCCGATGCGGGTCAGTTTGTTTCGGTAATATGTGGCAGATGTTTGAGATTAAAATATGTCACAGATTGTATCCCGTTCTCACTGTGTGGGAAGGACAGACAAAGTAATGGAACTAAGGTCAATGTGTGAACTTTAATCTATAGTTAGCGGTGTTTACTATGACAAGCATTGCTTATTATTATTGCTCATAATTACTGTTGTGATTTAAACAAATCCCTACTACATTTTCGTGACTAACTTGTCCAAAGTAATCCACAAAAGCACATACTGTAGTAATGCACTCAATAACATTTAGAAAACAAAATTACAAAAAAAACCCCAGAGCAACCATATAGCAACACCCCTGCAACCTATAATCTATGGCGGACACCACTCAGATTTTCTTCAGAAACAGTATACAACTAGCTTATTCCCTTTCATGGAAGAATCATACATGGCTGTTGGCTGCTCTGCACCTTCGTAGGCGTAAAATGAACGTTTCAAAGACAAATCTGTCCAGTTCCTCCCCCCATCTTATAAACAAGGGATTATTACCGTCCAGGGTTTTGGAGCGATCAGGTGACAACGGACAAAAGAGTTGCATTCTGTTTGCAGACCTTCCAGAGTTGGGATTTCAATCATCCCGTTTGAAATTATTTGGTTTTCCTTCTCTCCAGAGTCTATACTTCACTGTCAATTCTCTCGAATAGCTTGACATCTTGACGCCTCCGCATATTTACATTAGAGTCATGCGGTCTTGGGAGAGGTTGGACAAAGAGTGGACTTGGTTTTTGGGTACAAATATCTGCAACCACTAATGAAGATGATTCTATTTTGCATCTTTAATTATAAATTATATTTTAATTATATTTTAGTCATTTAATGATCCTGAAAGCTAGGCAAGGTTTGGCTCGGTTGGATGGGATCCTGCGACCCTACCTAGGATAATCGTTTTGGAAAATGGATGGATGGATAATAAGTATAACAATGTGAGTGAAAAGTTGAAAAATCAACATGAATTTCAGAATGTCTTAATACTGATGTCACTCGCTTTGGCCAGGTGTGTTTAATACAAAGTGCATCTGTTGTGTGCATAAGGTGTGGGGTTGACAAGTACATTGTTCATTCAGGTGGGAGTGAGCACAACTGCCTGGTGTTTTCATCGTGAACTCGCTGTGAGAGTGCAGTTAGGTCATCGCAGTGGCTGAAAGCAATAATTCTGTCATCTCATTGCTTTCCAGTTGCTTAAACCGTATGATGAGAAAATAAACACTGCAATAGCGAGAAAGAGAGAGAAGGGAGGTAGTTAATTTTTTCAGACTCACCATGCGCGTTTTTTGGAGGGAAATCAAAGGTTTGAACTTCCTTTTAAAGGAATACTTACGTATAATGAAATACATATTTACAATTCTGTCATTCCCAACCTCTTTGACTTTCTTTCATGCGTGGAATACAAAAGAAGATATTTAGCAGGATATCCAAGATGCTCAATACAGTTAAAATTAATGATGGCTGTAAAGCTGAAAAAAGCACCATAAAAATGCAAATGCAAACTAAAATATAAAGAGGAAAAATGCAAAGAACAAATTCAAATAATTATGCACTAGCTGTACTGCAGCTTATTATGTCACACCATCAAGTCTGTAATGCTTTCGGCACCTGTTTGATATCAGAGCCAAATATGTTAAAACAGATCATTAAATCAATGCTTCAATGTATGCTCTTAAAAAAAATCCCCCACTTGATTTACTGGCTGTGAGAAATGCGCTGAGGAGGGACATAGTTTAAGATTTAAGATATGACGGACTGGATGTTCTGGATGTGATTTGCATGTGTAACACATAGGGTTACTATCGCTAACAAAAAATACACCTAAACCTAAAACTATTAGAAACATTTTTGTTAGTTTAAATAAAGAAAAATATAAATAGTACATAAAAAATGAGACTAAACAAAAATGAATAATATTGCCTTGTCAACTATCTGAAATTAATTTAAGCTGAAGCACTAAAACGTGAACTACTGAAGTTTCTAACTGTTCTGAATGGGCTAATAAAGCAAGATAACTGTGTTTTTGCTATACTTTAGCACAGTACATTTGCTAATCGATATAAATCATCTTAGTTGGCATTAAGTAGTTTTAATTTTAGCTAATATTTGTTAGTACTGTAATGTAGCTAACTGCATTTTCAAAAGTGTAGTTTGAATGTAGAGTAACTACTGCGTATTAGGTGTTGTTTTTAGCTTAGCAAGCTAAAGTTTCAATGTAGCTTCCACAAAACTAGTATTTGAGCAGACACTCTTACCAAAGGCCATCATCATCTCATAAACTGAAAGACAAAACAGAGTATAAATAAATTCGAAGGAGTTCTCTGTCTCGCTCTCTCTTTTGCACCAGTGATTTGATACTATGTACTTAGCATCTGTTTCCAGAACTTGCTATTTCCCCCTTTTTATTTTAGCTCGGGTCTTTAGAGCTGAACTCATTTTGGTTAATATATTCTAGCGCCAACTGTCTCCAGTGCCAAACCTTAACAGAGCGTCTGTACAGAATTCCCACATGTTTAGCGCTCACAAAATCACATGAAATGATGTAGAAATAGGCTGCTCAGATCTGTATCAGGATAATACAAATCTTGACTTATCACTTGAATCAAATGGATGCGTGAACTTCAGCCAACTTTTCAAACATTACTCTACACAAATATGCGAATTCAGACACATATGCTTGGCCAATGAGCTGGAAGCATGTAGTCACAATGTACATATTTAGCATATGTACCTTCAAATGCATGACAACTTAATGAGCTGTCTAAATCACTCCGCCCCCCCCCCCCATGACCTTATATATTGCACTGTTTGAAGGAACACCCATTTGTAGAGGTCTTCAAACTCATAGTGGACACTATTGAGTGCATTTCTTCAATCCCAAAATGCACCTCAATAATGAGTGTACAACCAGGCTAGCCATTATGCCAGGGTTCCTCAAATCTGGTCCTGGAGGGCCACTGCCCTGCAGAGTTTAGCTCAAAGCCTGAGCTTGCTCAAGTATGTTTGATTGATCAGGTATGCAATATTTGGGTAACTCTGCACTGTGCACTGTAAGCATAATGCTGAATGAAATCCCTTGACTCACCAGATGATGGCGTCCGCGATGTCCAAATTCGCTCACTTGTTTTCATTCACTCATCGAATGGACTATATTAGTGGAGTAATGTAGGGACAAATGAATAAGGCTAAAGGGAACAATTTCAGAATCATTTAATTTTACCCAACTGGTTGGGCAAGATTTTCTTAAAACTGTTGTTCAGGCCATGACAGCAATTGACCAGGAAGAGAAAATGAACAAAATGACAAGAAAAGTTCATGCTAATGCTATACCGCACCAGTTTTGTAGTACTCGAGTGCAGACAAGACCGGACTCAGACTCAAGTCTGTCTCAAGTCTGAGTCCAAGACCAAGACCAGATTTTCCATGACTAGTTGAGACCAGCTCATTCGAGTCCAAGTCAGAGTCCAGGCTGAGTCCAAAAGCTCCTGAAAATATGGTCTTGGACTGAATGAGCTGGTCTTGGACTTGGAGTGCTACAACACTGTATGTGCTACTGCATGTAAGCAACACATGGCAACTAAATCACTCTCAGACTAACAAACAAACCTGTACACACTACAAATGCATGATGTTCTAGTGTTGTGGTTGCTTTCCCTAGAATCTGATTGTAGCTCGCTATGGGTATTAAACCATCCTAAAATGCTGCATCCAAGATGTAACACGACAAGCAATAAAAGTCTTTGTCAAGTTGTCCTGCCAACACACAAGTTTTGACAAACACAACCAAAAAAAAGTTTTTTTTTGTCAATACTGAGTAGTTCCTCCGAGTGTTAAATTGCATTGGTTTTAAATCCTGCTTCTCATAACTATACATTAAACATCTTTTGATTAGCTGTGATTGTGTCACAGTTTTGCATTGCCTCTGGAAACTGTTTGTATTGTGCCCGGTTAAGACAATGTTAGCTTAGAAGAATGAAAGCTGTTGCTTGGTTTGGCCATGATCTGCATGAATGTCCAAATCTACAATTTCCAGCTTTTTTCTAATGCAACATTGGCCTTAACGTCGGGTTTTACTGTGCTTGTAAACACGAGCAACAGGCACACAATCATCAACAAACCCAAACACAAACCCAAGCACCTTTCCCGTCTCCTAGTACACTCTGTGTGTTTTTAAGCGTTCGTCCATTGTTTTACACTATTTTCACCCTCCTTCCCCTCATTCTGTTGGCGGGGAGCCACTGCCAGACTATGTGGCTCTGTGGTTTGGTTGGAAAGGGCTCGTTCTCTCACTCTCTCTGTTCCTCTCTGTCTGGCATAGGTGCAGTGTTGGGCCTCTGTTTCTGCAGTAGACACACAAACAGACTCACACGGCTCCCTTCGCACGCGAGGTGCCGTGTGGGCCGTGGTCTCAGACATTCTCAGGTGGTGACTTCAGGAGAGAGCGTCTACATCCGCAGGGCTCCTGGGAACACAGGCTGGCCTGTTCCTTTTAGAGGTCTAGTCGAGGGAAAGGAGGGTTCATTTATTTTCTCTCTCTATTTCTCTGTCGGTAGTATTCGCTCACTCTTCTGTCTCTTTCAGTCCACTCTTAGCCGTTTTAGGCTGCCGATCATCTGGTGCTGATTACAGACCTGCCACCCTTGTTGTCATGAGCGATGGGCTGATGAAGTCTCTTTTCTCATTTCGCTCTCATTTTGTCTCATCATCCGTTTCTGTATTGTCTTGTCTCATCTCTTCTTCTGTTCACAGTTTCTCTCTTTTCATCTCTTCTTCTCTCCATCATTTAGTCTCATCTCCTGTTTCTCTCTCACCTCGCCTCTAATGTTTCACTCTTGTTTCTTTCTCATTTCATCTTCTCTGCTTTTCTCCCATTTGGTTTCATCTCATTCATGTCTCTTTCATCTGTTTGCTGTTTCTTTTGACTTTTCTCATCTCGTCTCTCTTACCCTTTTTCTGTTTCTGTTTCTTTCTCATCGTATTTCTCATGTCTCTTTCCACCTCATTTCGTTGACTGTTACTCTCATCTGCTTTTCTCTCATTTTTTTCATCTCATTCTCTTTCATCTATTTGCCATTAAGTCTTTTCTCATCTTGTCTCTCCTGTTTCTGTTGCATTGTCTCATCTCATCTCACTTGTCTCTTTTTCTGTCTCTTTCATCTTGTCTCATCTCCTCTCTTTTGTTTTCTTGCCAGTTTCTCCCTCATTCTCTCATCTGTTTCTCCCTCATGAACTTCTCCACCTCAAATAATCTAGTCTCCTCTGTTCTTCTCACTGCCTCATTTTATTTAATCTAATCTCACCTCAGTTTTTGTCCTATTGTGTCTCATCCCATCTAATTTCAATTTACCTCCTTTGTGTCTCTCTCTCAGCTGTTTCACTCTCATTTCATCTTATGATGTCTTGTCTTGTCTGCTTCTCTTCTATCTGCCCCTTTTTAGCCTTCAAACCACCACAGAAAACGAGCCTCTGTTTCCCATGGAGTGAGTAATCCCTCTCTCTCCGTCTGTGGCCAACAACTGTGAATCACATATTCAAGCGGAGAGTCTTTGAGTCTCTAAGAGAGGCCTCTTAGGCCTGCTGGACTCCAGAACACTCTCCGTAAACCCCAACAAACCAAGATCAGTTCAGTGTGATTCTAAAGAAAAGTGGGCTAAAAGTTGAGGTTGCCTTGCTGAAAATGCATTGCTGGTGGACCAGCATAAGGTACGTTTTGCACGATAGGACCAGCTTGGAATGCTGGTGTGGGTGTGGATCTTTTGGACAAGCAGACAGCACAACTACAACTGACTCACAGTCACTCAGCCTTAGATGAAATCAATGATATCTAATCAGGGCATGCTTAAACAACTGCAAAAACATCATCAGAATGTTTAATTATTATAAGCCATTTTGGCTTTATTTCTTTCTTATGGTCTGAAGTTACCATTATGGTGATTTGGGCACTTGGCCCATGACTTTGGTTGAATTGTCTGTACTTCAGCAGTTGTTGAAAGTGTATGCTCTCTATTTTCAACAATATTTCAAACTCTTGAATGCAATGACATACCTTTTACTATGTAGACCAGCACTATACCATCACTAACCAGCATAAACAAGCTTGGACCAGCATGGAATTCATGCTGGTTTATGCTGGATTTTTCAGCAGGGTGGGTTCTCATTAGTAAGACGTTTTGGCCATTTTAGGGTCATATATGTTGATTCAAGACTTGAAAATGTGTGTTATTTTGTGTGGCAGTAAAGTTGCTAACCAATATGCGCAATTATGCAACCATTTCTCAGTTTAGCGGGTTCAAGCACACGCTGTGCACTGTTCTCGAGCTGCGGTGCTCTCTTTCCACAATTAGAGCCGTCAATGTCGGTTTCTTGCGAAATCCGCTTTATTACATCCCTCAAAACGTTCCAAAATTCCAGTGCTTTACGTACTGAGGTCAGCTTTTGATTCTCACCTCGGAAATGGACTTGACAGAACGTGCGAAGGAGCATCTGAATTTATGCTCCTTCATTCCCGCAGAGGAACTTTTTGATTCGGCGGCGGCAACTGCTGGCTCTCTCTGTGCATTTCCAGAGCGTCATTAGTGTATGTTTAGGATGTATTTTTGCTGGAATGTCAACTAGGTTTCCACTTTGCATTCCACAGTACACCTGCTCAGACCACAGAGTTACCCATATGTTGAGTAATGTGAAATCCTGATATGGAATGCTAATCAACCATCACATCCCAAGGAAATGCCATCACCCAAGTTATTTAGTTATTTATTTTACTTTGGGAGCAAGAGGGAACGTTTGAGAGATAGGAATGTGAATTGGATGTCTGACATGATGAATGGTCAGTTAGTCCTAAAGATTGGATTTGAAAAACAAACTGGAATTGCGTGCAGTGAGAAAAATGGGCAGTTATTGGCCTGAAGCTGTAAAGTGGACCAGATAATCAAAAGTATGGCTAGACAAATCCAATTTTCTGTTTTAAATCACACCAGCTGTGTAGCATCTTTAAAAATCCCCTTTACTGTAATTATTCAGGCATTTTCTCTCTTTCCATCTCCCTCTTTTCACAGCTATCCTCACAATAAGTTGGGACCGGCTTGGAGCAAAGAGGATTTTATATGATGGTTAGGAATAGAGAAAAACTGTTTGGATGGAGAAGAATAGCGCTGGAATTACAAAGCATTTAAATCATTGGCTTCATAAAAGAGGGAGTTTTTTTGTGAACAATTTGTGAACGGTTTGTGATATAAGTGACAAATATAATGTTTACATATTAGTCTTACCTCTTAAATGTGGTTTCTGCTTGATTGACCAGAGTTGGTGGAATTTCAATGGCTTACAACCAGCCAAAATAAAAAACAGCTAATTAACAAAGAAAAAATTTAGGGTTAATCTGGTACTATTAAATGTAATATCTATGTAACAAATCTATATAAAACAAACTACATATTTGCCACAATAATGGAATGTATTTAAAATGATCTATTTGGAAGCAAATTTTGAAATTTGATACACTGCGATTAACTAATCAGCATATCTTGAAATTCATTTTTTTAAATCAATTGGCATCTGCAGAAAAAGACAGGAAAGATATATATGAGGGGCAGAAAGAAAAAAGGTTGTTTCAAGCTATTGTATCAGGGTGACTCAAGCTGGCGCGATTCTTCACATCGCCTGACAGATTAATGTTGACATTTATTGAATTGGGTCTTTGCTCTCTTGGTGGCCCCTGACACTAAAAGACCCCATAATGAGTTAAATACTGTGTCAGGGGACAAGTCAAATGTTCTCTCTTTGCCTGTGTCAGTTTTACTCAAAGTCAGTTTCAAAGTACTTTATTGGAATGACTGTTTTACAGACAACAGCAACGAAAAATACATTTCAATGTTTACTTCTGTTTCAAAATATATATTTTTTCTAGCTTTTGATGGATCTGCCAGTTTCACTCTCTCTCTCTCTCTCACACGTAATGGTTTATGTGAACAACATCCATTTGTTTGACTGACTTCTTTCCAAACCTGTGAAAAACACACAAAGTTATTCCCCGAACATGTGCACAGACGGAATCACAGCCATATCTAGTTGAATTTTACTTCTTAAGTAAATATATCTTGTTTTAAGAATGTAAATACATTCACTGGAAACAAAACAAAAATTTTGATTGGACACCAGTGATTTCAGATAAATAAAACTGTAGCAAATACGGCGAGATAAGGACAAAGAATGATTGTTTGACCCAAAATATAAGAGGTGTAGTTGTTTGAAGGTGATCCAGTATAGATCCCTTTATCTGCCATCCAAAAGCGCAGTGCTGGACTCACATTCACACATGTGCAATAAGAACTTACTCAAAATAGAAGCATCAGTGTGTCTCACATTATTGCGAATGTGTGAGAGCACAACAGATGGGTCTCTGCTGACTTGTGCAATTAAAAGATGTGTTTAAAGCTATTCAATTGGAGTTTGATGACAAAAATGACTTTCTGGAGCAAGACGGGGAAAAAAATATGGTATTCGATAAAGAGGCTATTAATGAGGCAAACAGCTGTGTTCATTAGACAGCTGTAATATGCTTGCGTGTTAGCATGTCATTTCGTACATTTAAGTATAAAAGTGAAAGAAAGACAGAGAGAAAAAGAGAGAGGTGCCAACTAAACAGAAGGCACACATTAACTCCTTACTGCTAATATAATAGCAATAAACCACTGCTAATATAAACATTGCAAAATTGCTAATATACACAATTGCTAATATTAACCACAAACCATTGCTAATATAAGCAATAAACTAGCAATAATTCATCACACCATATTGGTAATATGCATTGTCTTGTGAAAAATTTGAATGATTTGTAATTAGAAACAGTGAGATGCACTGTAGCAGTCCAATTAGCAATAGAGAACTAGCGACGTCATAGAAAAGTACAGTACTCAAAATACATTAGCAACCATCTAGCAATGCCCTAGAAATCACAAATAACATTCTAGCAACCACCTAGCATTGGAAAAAATGGTAACACTTTATTTCGATAGTCCACTTTAGACATTCTATTAACAGCAAGTAACTTTGCAACTACATGTCAACTAGTAGTTAGTAGAGTATAAGTAGACTGTCTGCTTAATATGTTCTAACACTTTGTCAACTTCTTTCTACTGACCGCTAAACCAAAACCACCCAACTTATTCTCTGAGAGTTAGTAGACATGTAGTTCCAAATTAATGAGAATTAGTTGACATGTAGTTACAAAGTTACTTATAGTTAGTAGAATGTCTAAAGTGGACTATCGAAATAAAGTGTAACCGAAAAAATACCTTAGCATCTATCTAGCAATGACCCATAACACCCTAGCAAACACATAGCAATGTGCTAAATATCCATACTCGTATCCCTTATTCAGTATTTGTGCTCTGCATTTCACCCATCCAAATGCACACACACAGCAGTTAGTAGTGAACAAACACACCGGAGCAGTGTGCAGACATGTTGCTGCGGTGCCCGGGAGCATTGGGGTTTGGTGTCTTGCTCAGGGTCTCACCTCAGTCCATGTCACTGAGTGTTTAAGAGCGCGCTGGTCATTCACTCCCCCCACCTAACTCCCTGCCGGTACCGAGACTCGGACCCGCACCTTTGGGTTACAAGTCCGACTCTCTAAACATTAGGCCACAACTGCTCTCTAACACTTTAGCAACCACATAACAACATGTTAGTTAGTAAGCATTTAGCAGCTAATCATATCAACCATCTAGCAAAGTGCTAAAAACGACTCTAAATATATTAGCAACCATGCAGCAATGTCCTAGCAACCACATAGCAACAAGCTGAAAAAAGTTACTCCGAATATCTTAGCATCTGTTTAGCAACACCCTAGCAAACACATGGCAATGTGCTAAATACCAGCATACACCCCCAACCCCCTTGCAACGATGGCAGTGATTTTTGCAGGCACTCATATTTTCTTAAGCCAGATTTACCACTCTACAACTGTTATCCTCAGAGTTCCTGCTCACCTCCTGTATAGCACCCTCTCTCTGAACTCATCAGTGCCTCTCTCTGTTCCGGCCTTCAACTCATTTTGTCTGTCAATATCTCCGTCACCTTTCCCTCTACCTGTCAGTCATGCCTAACTTTCCCTTTTTTCCTCTCTTTCTCCTGATTAATCTCTTCCACTTCTCTGCACTTTGATCTTCTCTCTTGCTAGGCCATTCTTTGCACATCAGTTTAATGCTACGCTGGTGTCCCCAACAGGCTTGACCTGAAAGTGCATTCTGGTCAAAGTTCTTTAACAAATAAGGCCCTTTAAACACTTGACAATTTTTTCCCCATTCAATATGATTGTTGCATTTCAGATTGTATGATGTGACCATAGTGAGATCTTCAGCAAATATCAAGGCAGAATGTATGACATAATCAATCTTTTACGTCAAAATGTACAATACACATGTTAAGACTTAAGACAACCATGACATCCCCATTGATATGAAAAACTGAAATAGTTCCCTAATGGCATACACAGATCTTGCAGAGGTAGAGAAGAAATCGCTTTCCGAGGGCAAGTGGGAACCCTGTTTCAGGGGCACCTCGATAGGACCAGCGATTAAAAGGGCATGGGCCTTTATCCTTTTAAAATCCAGTATAGGATTTTCTTCCTAGACTGTACAATCACAAAATTTTGGACACTATCAGAACTTTGTTAGAGCCCAAGATTCATCGCAAATGCCAGTCACCATTGGTGAGCCTGTCAAACTAAGTGACTGCAAATCTTGACATAAAAACTTTTATGATGTCCAAAAGTTTTACTTCTTTTCTCTACCCTTTATGATGATTTATTTTTTAATTATATGATGCGGCCCTAGTGAGATCTTGTGCACAAGTCAAGGCAGACTTTGTGACACCAACAATCTTTCATGTTTGACCGTGTTGAAGAAACAATAATGTTTCATTCTGACATTGTCACATGTGTGATACAGCAAATTGAAATGAAATTTCTTTCTTTCTTTCAAATTGAAATTTCTTTTTGAGAAAATATCTTTTACAACCCTCAATTGTATTTCATGCTGCGAAAGTACACTAAAAAACATGTGCCTAGTCCACCATCTAAACCAACCTAGACTAGCATGAAAACCAGTGGTAGTCTAATCTAGTCTTTCAGCAGGAAATTTGACATTGGTTTATCAGACTTATTTTTGCGGAGAAATTAACTCACACATAGGAATTCCTGCTTGCTATAAGTGACGGAAAACTGCTGGGAGGAAAGCAAACCAAAACATTCTGTTAGCATTAGTCGGGACACAACTCTTGCTAATGTTATTTCTCTTTCCTGGTCGCACCCTGCAAATAAACACAGCATTGGTCACTGTTCAACTGTCTGCCGGGTGCATCTGTTCTGAATTACAAAAGAAGTTGGTGCGGAAGAGTACTTGTGCTCACTGGATGACCTTTCTTACCCAAATACCAATCAGAACATGCTACTTTTTAAACCTTCGTGTGCCTGCATTATACAGGGAATCAAGTATTTTGGTGAGCGCAGTAAAAAGACCTTTTAGAAAATTACCGTGTGGTGTAAATTCAAAAAAACTGACTGATGATTGGTAAACCATAGGAAAATTTAGAATGGAGGTTTCCAAAGAGGCTAAGCTATAAGCAAGGGTAGTAAACAGCATAACGTAGACAATGATCTCTATGTTTCGCTTATGGGTATCAATTAAAGTTCTCGCAGATGGGTGAGGAATCAAGGTTGTGGAAGATTTACTGCCCTCAGATCATGGCGGCAATTTCCAAAGAGTTATGTCACTTAGCATTGCACATACGCGTAGCTGCGAGAGCCATCTGCCTCCATTTCCTGTCAATCAGTCTTCCCTGGCATTTTGGGATTGATCTGGGTGTGTGGTCCTTCATTGAAATCAGGGGGAAGTTTGGCTGTGCTTCTGTAGGGAGCTGTTAAAGTCCTGGAAGGAGCCAGGGAATTTTTTAGCGGTTTCCCGCTAGCGGAGATAGGGAGGGTAAAGTAGCACACAGACACACACACACACACCTGCCCGCGCGCATAAACGACTACTGTCTTCAAAATCTGTCAGCCATTGAGAGAAACTCACTTGCTCACAACACCATGCTCAAGGGTACAATGTCAACATAGCCTGACCAGCAGTGGCAGTAATGATATTTTAACAATGAGAGAAATGGGTTATTTTGATTCTCAGCTAACAACTGACTGTACACTGCTGTGGTTTTTGAAGCACATGTAGGTTTGTGTGTTGTACTTCATCTAAAGAATTTATATATTAAAACAAAAAATATTATCCAGTGTACATCAAATTATAATGAAATGTGAAAGTAAAATATTTTATATTTTAAAATATATATGAAAGATATATACATTATTACGCATTAAATATATACAGTATATAAAGTCTATATAATCTATATATAGTTTTTACGTTTAATATAAATATTAATGTGGTCATTTGACCTCACTGTCCATATCATATCACATTTATGAATTTTATTAATATTACAATATGTTTGTGAAAAATCGAGTTTAAAAAAAAGTATCATGACTTTAATGCTAGTGATATATCTATATATAAATATACATAGTATAATTATAACTTCCCATCTATTTACACTATATGGCCAGACGTTTTTGAAAGCAGGTATATCTCAGGTGATTGACTTAAAACAACCTGACAGTCTCCACTCATAGATTTACATCTTTATCTCTGTCTGTTCTTCCTTGTCTTTACGTGCAGCCTTTGTGTACCCATTTTTCATACCATCAAACAGATGTTTGCACAGCTTTAATACTCGGCCATCATCACACAACTTGGTCAAGCAAACTTTTAAAAAAAGGAAAAAAATGGTGATTAAAGTTAGCTGACCCGAACACACACACACACACACACACACACACACACACACACACACACACACACACACACACACACACACACACACACCACCACTCACAAGCCCCAGATACTGTCATAAAGAGAAAAACATATTGGTTTAAAGCGTACAAACCCAATGCTGTGATTTTAAGCATAGGGAATAATTCACTTTGATTATTAGGTGGCTATTTATGACAGGAAAACTCTCGGGGAAAGCTGAAATGCCTCGAAAATGACTTCAAAATACAGACTTCCTATTTTTTTTTTTTTAGATGAACTGGTTGGTTGGAAGGAACTTTAAGGTGCATGGTGAATCCACAAACTGAGCCGATGTTTTTGATGATCAATAGATTGAT
This sequence comes from Sinocyclocheilus anophthalmus, assembly GCA_018155175.1. Taxonomy (NCBI): domain Eukaryota; kingdom Metazoa; phylum Chordata; class Actinopteri; order Cypriniformes; family Cyprinidae; genus Sinocyclocheilus; species Sinocyclocheilus anophthalmus. The sequence continues at coordinate 1,009 of JADLZN010005211.1, read as the reverse complement.
TAGTAGGTCAGACAAGGTAATTTCCAGCAGCTTTCAATCAATACATGACTCCTTTCACTTCCCCTTTATGTCAGACCACTACTGAATTCAGAGCAATAAACATGCCGTGACTAAGGCTAAATAGGAATGTGTCTAATTGTTTGACATATAAAGCTGTTGTAGTGTACAGCTCTACAGAATCGAGTTTTCTGTGGGAATTTTGTTTCTGACCACAGAGCACTTCATTGCAGATTTACAGCACAGTACAAGTGTAAAATTATGTAATGTAACACCACTTGTTCACTACACTTGCTATAAATATGCGGCCGAACTGATGATCTTACTGCTGATTCATGCTGAAAGTGATGCAACGCTAAAAACAGATTTGTTTTTTTCCCCCTCTTTTCTTTTGTATTTTTTTCACCCCAAGCCATTATAGGCTCATCTATTAAAGAGAACAAAAGGATGTTTATTTTGCACATTGTCCAGACAGGCATGTGAAGACACTAATTAGCGATTCTCTCCGCAGCCAGTAAATTATTAATATTCCAATTTATGGCAAAATATTGAAATGCATGCCTGAGAGATCGTTGCTGAGAGTGTGACGGATTTTGATTCATGGCTGCGGGGTGAGAGCCAAAGGGCTGTGACCTGAAAGGGAAGTTGTGCTTAATGATTCAAACTCAGACTGCAGAGGGTTGTAAACAGATCTGATGATGTCTTTGGTGTGGGGCAAATGGTTTAAGGTACTTTATTTGCTTCCTGAATTTGTTTCTAACTTGGTCTTTTGGGAACATTGTATCAGTGCTAGACAGGATTTGCAATTATGGAACAAAGGCTCCAGATTAGAGATTTAATCAAGTAATTTTTTTAAAAATTTAGAATAAGTACTATGGATGTCTAAAAACAGCAGTTTTATCCTGGCTGCATATACATGACATTCAGTGCAAGCCTACATTTGACTGACATTTAATTTGTAGAAATTATATCTTTCTCTTGATTGTGTGTATTGAAGGTTAAAGGGATAGTT
>JADLZN010005210.1:0-101557 GCA_018155175.1 Sinocyclocheilus anophthalmus | reverse complement strand
CCATTTTGGAACAGTCGATGTGTCGTCACTCACAATAACAATAAGTTTCAAGATGCCACAACATTGCTCAGCATGTGATTGTAAAAACTGCTGAAATGTAAAATTCCTTAAGAAATTGGTTAAACTGTCACAGGTAAGAATTTGTTGGTTTGTGTTTTTAATACACATTAACTCAGTATTACAGATTTTTAAATAAGTACTAAATATAGTAACTTTTAAATGTTGTGTTCGCTTAAGGATGCTCATTTCGGTTAATTTTCCTGACCCACAACCGCTGTTCATTATCCGAACAATAACTGTTAACTGATCAAATTTGAATAATAAATCATTTCCATTCTATAAAAATAGAATGGGTGAGCGTCTGTGATGATACATTAAAAATACAAACACATTTTATTTTAACGCGCAAACAGCAGCATAGAGCAAACCTAAAACCTGGAATTACACATCCTCAAATTATCACGTACAAGCAGCGATCGTATGAGAACAGGAAAACAGAATAAAATAATATAAATAAAAAGAATAAAATAAATAGGCATACACAAGATATTTTTTACTTAAATAATTAACAAATTAAGATGACAAAACTAAAACACACACTGAATTCTTCAATGCGCTTTTAAGAAAGGCAGTCGTTTCCCGTCAGACATAAAAATATGTACAGGCCTATCTCAGTGTACATGTCTTTTTTTCTTTTCGTTTCTTAAAGTAACGTCAACATGCTGTAGGCCTACAGATAGGAGGAGTGCTGCCTGCTAACTGTTAGACCCGCGACAAAAACACCATCACAAAAATCCCGTCAATTTGGTGGTTTCAGCAGCCTTTTCATCCACTGTCATGTGTTTTTTCTATTTACAACGTGTTTTTGCAGCATTGAACATGGTTGCCAATCACAGACATATCTGTTGATTTCATGAACGCAATCCACTCACCCCACCCAAAATGCTGTTGTTCAGTGAAGTTCTGCTGAGTTACCCGTTCACGAATTCTCTCATTAAAACAAAGAAAGTGTAGACATTATGTAAATAAGAGATTAATTGTGCAGTGTATTATTTTGATAATCTATTATTAGGATGATTATTTTTATGATTAATCGGATAAAATCTAAACACATTTTTATTAGATGTGTTGCTTATTATAACTATATAAAACCCTAGATCAGGGTATTTATGTGTAAAAGTGTACTTTAAAAATGCAAAAACCACATATTGAGTTTAACTATCTTTAATTTTGACATTTTAAATCCAAAATATAAATAAACTAAACAAAACAAGCACTGGGTTATAATTCACATTATGAAATTAGGACATAAACCTGCCAGCAATAAGATATTAAGCAGTATAATTTATTGAAATATTAAAATGATAAATAATAAACAAACAACAAATGTTATTGTTTAATACAGAGGTAGAATGCAGAAGAACAGGAAAACTGTCACTGTTCAAATTTGTTCATGCGAACATGTTTCTTATTCATTTTTCCAAAATTTTGAATTGGAATCCAAAAATGTCAGCATGTCCACTTGCTCTGAGTTGAGGCTGGCTCTTTTGTTTCAAGCTATGTAACCTGCAGCAGAGATTAAATTAAATTCAAGTTTATTTGTATAGCTCTTTTCACGGTACAAATCGTTGCAAAGCAGCTTTACAGAAAAATTAAGTTTCTACAATATATTTAATAGTAGGTTTTTAGTGTTACTGCAGCGCTCTGATTTGTGTTGAGGGCTTATGCATACACAAAGTAGATTTAGCTAATTTGGCCAAGTTGGGGTATTTATCTTTATTATTTCTCCACAAATCCAAAGGATTTTCTTCCTTGGCTAAGGGCCTCTCAACAAAGTAAGCCAGGACTTAATTTCTTATTTGAGTGTTGAGGTCCTCCTCAGCTTTCTCCTCTCTGCTCTCTTCCTTACTGCTGCCTCCAGACTCAAGGAGTGAATCAAGCAAATATGTTGAAGGTTTAGCTTCTGTTCTCATGGCTGAGGTGGTTGTTTGCTGCTGCTCCATCTCCTTTCTTGCTGCAAGTGCTTCAGTTTGCACTTTAGCCTGCACAGTTATAATTTGCTCAGGTGACAGAAATTTCAGTCTTCTGAACCTTGGGCCCAGAGCAGAGGAGAGAATCATAGGATTAGCTAACAGTTTGAAGAGTTTCTTCCATCTGTTTTGAAGCTACTCAACTGCTGTGGCTTGGAAGGACTTCACTGGAGCTGAATCAAAGGCAGCACCTTGAGTGGACTTCAACAGCCCTTTCACAAGTGGAGGCAATGAGGAGACTGTTACATATTCCTGCCCGCACATAAAAACAGTTGCACCTTGTAAAGGCTGAAGAGCAGTGGAAAGCTCTTCAGGCAGGCTCCAGTGGTCTGGTTTCAAATCAAGATAGCATTTGCCTCTGTGAGTGATGGATGGGTCAGATAGAGTAGCAGTTAAAGGCCACCTCTGCTCAAGCTCACCTCTGAACAAGCTTGTGCACAGGTGTGCCCATTTGTTTCTGTTTTTCTTTGAGCTTACTGCAGGCTTGCTCACTTTTTTGAAGTGCTCCACAAGACATCTTGCAGCTCCAACAGCTCTTTCAATTGCTGTGTTCTTTAAAGCAGCATTAATCACCAACTGCAAGGTGGCCACAGCGTATACTGGTCCACCCATGTTTCTCCTCCAGTAATTTTGCAGCAGCCACAATGTTTGCACCAGTGTCATGTACGATGGCAGTACTTTTCTCAAAAGGGATTTCAAATTTGACTGCTGCTTCTTCCAACCACTCTGCAATGTTGGCTGAGGTATGTCTGTCTTCAAGTGGCATGGTGGTAAGACAGACGTCAGCTTCCAGTCATTTCCCAGATGTGTGGCATTATGCCAAGGGAATGCTTCAGTGGCACCACTTGTCCATCTGTCATGGCAGTTACAAGCATTCGCTGGTGGTGGTGTTTCTATGTAACAACTTAACTGGGGTTTTCAATGCTTCTGGTAACTCCTCTCCATCAGTTTTTGGTGAAGTGGGTCCTTGAGGGAAGGGAATCCTGGGTTGAAGATTTAAATAATTTTTTTCATTTTCCACCATGTCCATTGCTGCACTACTGTCCAGTACCAACATGGACTCAAAGACTCTGTTATAGTATCTGCTTGTTGAGGAGTGAACAGATTCCTAAGGCTTGAGTTGTTTCTTTCTGAATAAAAACAGCATTTGAGTATGCAAGGTGAAGCAGTTTGTGTAAATCAACATTTGTATTGTTTTTAATGATAATTGCAGATGGCAAGTTGACAACCATGCTTAAAAAAATCTATATAAAATATAATACAACATTGTTTTGACAATTTTCGTCAAAAAATTACACAGACATTTTGTTCAGTTGTGAAGATATGCAGCAAGCTAACAGGCTTGATTAAAAAGAAAGGAAAAGATATGCATTGGTGCACAAATGCATAAGCATTCGCAGAAAACCACAACAGTTACTAAAAATATATATTTTACTGCTGCTATTATTTGCTGCTTTTAGATTTAGTGTTTGACTGCTTGCACCGTTTTAATTTGAGCTATTCTATGGTATCGCCATTTAATCCATCACTATGTTGTGTGCGAGGTGATTGCGCAACCTGATGCTCGTGAGTTGCGGCAGAACAGATCTAGTGCAACTGTCCCGAAGTTAGCAAACAAACAGTTTACACAATAACACTTAATTTTAATGTTTAAACTATACCATTTTCACATGATGAGGATATACAATTTTTGCTTACCGTGCTGTTTCTCCTTCATCCGTGACACCAGTGTGTTTTCTTTTCATGTGCTCGTGCATCACTGTGGTACTTCCATGCCACACAAGTTCAGCTTTGCATAACTTGCAGGTTACAGTCTTCTTTGTTCCGTTTAATATAAAATGCTCCCATGTCTTGGATGACTTGGGATGCACATTTTTTCCTGCTGCCGGTTGATCTGTACTCTCCGCCATTTCGCAAACGACTGTGTTATCTTGCCGCCACGCTCCCCCATCGATTATTATCGATTTTTTCCGATTAGTTGTTGCAGCCCTAATTTTCAAGGCTTGCTATATTCTTTAATGAACTTGTGAGCATTGTGATGATCTACAGTAGATGAGTGACAGATTTCCAGTGTTATAAGGTTGCGCCCATTGCTGCCCTATAATATCCATTCAGCATTTTACCTAGTTTCACTCACGGATTCACTCTCTGAACATTTTATCCAATATTGCCACTTGCCCTTGTGTTCTTATCTACATCCGTTACCTAATGAAGGGAAACACGTGTTCTTGGTCCGCGAATAGGTCTGTATCACATGCACGGCTGTGCTTCTCGGGTGGGGGCCTCCGTCCGCCAGTAAACCAAAACGTATTCTCTATGTGATGTCGGTCTTATCGTTGTAGGATCGTTTTAATACCATGCAGCAAACTTAAAAATACTTGTGAAAAAAAACCTTTTAAAGCATTTAACTGATAGTATTAACCTTTTTAAATTCTTACTTTCGGTTAATGGTTAAAAGGTCAATATGAGCATCCCTAATATAACTACAATTGCAAACACACAGACAACTTGCTCTCGAGTGCTCACAGACCATCTTTTACCATTCCAATATGGCGGACGGCTTATGTGTAGCGGCCAATAAAAACAGCCACTAATAGGTTATCTACCTATACATATCATGCTCTCTCTCACACAAGACATTTAAGCGCAAGGGAGTTTATCAATGAAATAGTTTCAGATATACACAGTAATTCACATGAACACGCTTTCTCTTCCACTATATAATTTCAATAACCGCACAGCAATGGCACAATTACTTGATCTAAAATTATGCTTTGTATTTTCTAACGGAGGCTCGGCTGTTAGTAAGATGCTAAAGTAGTTGTTTCGCGTCGTGGCCACACTACCACTATCGGTGTGCTTTTTTCAATTATGTCACTTCTCCTTGTATTTTTTGTTCTCTAATTCATTTTACCTTCCGACACTTAAGTGAGAGTGTCTCCACCATATTTTCTTAAGGCGCGTGTCCGCTGCAGTGAGAGAACTGCTCAAAACACGGAGCGAGTTTTCTTGCTGCAGTGCCCAGATGCTGTCAGTCGATGATGGGTGTTAACTATAATTTTCTGATAACTCTGAAGACCTTGATTAGTTTTCTCAAGGTTGATTGGGGTTGGGGCTAACTCAGCCGGGCAGTGGCTGTCTTGAGGAACCGAATTGCAGTGACTTGTAGGCAGTGGTTGATTGACTGATATACTTTAGTTCATATCTGCACTGCTTAGCCAAGCTAGTTCACTGCCACAGTCTTTTTAGCATATTACTATGCTACATCATCCTGCCAAAAGGCTGTAACACCCCTACCCAGTCTATCCAGTGTTCCTGTGACATTCATTTGCTTATTAGCCTCTCTACATGTCTGAATCTGTAATTGCACTCACAAGTAACAATGTAGTAGGGATATGCCGGTCTCAAATTTTCATGTTGCGATTAATTGATAATGATTTTATCACGGTATACGGTATTATCACAATACTGAAATAAGTTGCAAAAAAGTGTTGTCATAATACAGTACAACAGATTTAATAACTTTTTTCTTATAACAAAAATATCTGTCAAGCTTAATCACGACTTAATCGCATCAAATAAAGTTTCCGCTTGCAAACATATGTGTGTGTGTCTGTGTACATTATTATATATTCTATTATAATATATTAATAGTATATATATATAAATATATTAGCCGTATGAAAATACACACCTACAATATATATTTTGAAAATTTTACATGTTATCTTATGTAAATATGTCTAATATAATTTCTAATTCATAGAATCAATATGGGGGGTTTTTTTCTGAATATATAGCATGCATTATCTGTAATTTATATTATATGTGTATTTATAGATACATAATAAGATATCCAGTACACAAATAGATTATGTAAACAAACTTTTATTTTGGCTGTGATTAATCACGATTAATCATTTGACAGCATTAAATTAACATTTAAATAGAATAAAGCAATACACAAAAGTGTATAAAGATAAAAAAAAATTACACAGATTAAAGTGCAAAAGAACAAAGACCAATAGGTATCACTTTACAAAAAGACCTCATTAGTTAAGCTTAGTTAATGCATCAACATTCACAACGAGCAATAGCTACATTTGCTACAGAAGTTATTATTCTTTGTTAAAATCTCTACGTTTCATGTTAGCGTCTTAACCAACCATTGCTCTTTTAGGATTTAACAACGTGTTATTAAATATTGGATTACCTAAGATTAATGAATGTTCAGAAAATTTTTTCATTGGCAGTTTATGTTAACTAATGTAGTCCTAATGTAAAGTGTGACCGAACAATAAAAAAATCAAAACACTTTCAAACAATACCTAGGGCATGTTGTAGTCCAGATTAAAAAGGAAAAAAGTTTACATTTTAAGTTTATATAGCCAAGTAATTCTAAGTAGAGTGAAGTATTTGGCTATGTTAGAATAACTTTAAGTACATTTTTAGAAGGGAGCACCAGCTTGCTTGTTAACAGGGTTTCCGGGGTACGCGGCAGCTTCTGCTGCTTCGCGCATCCGCTTCAAGAGTGAATGTGGGGCTGTGTCAATCCAAGCTACCTCACACATGGCTGCCATTCGCTTCTCTTCCGGTGCGTGTTTCATCAGAAGTTTGACACCAGCATAGTGAGCAGCGGTGTTGTGCATTGTGACCAGTAGCTTAGTAAAGTTTGGGAGTATTTTGTTATTTTTGGAGAAAATGGTAGATATCAGTAGGCTATATCTATTAACCTTTTTGCTACTCAGTACAGGTTACATGGTTCCTTGGTTTAGTCAGCAACTTCACTGCTGCTTGCTGTAGCAGGTAACTTGAGCTGTAGTTGGTATGTGTCACAGGCCTGTGGGATGGCCAAATCCAGCATTGGACTCTGAACTGAAGGATTGAATGTCCCTCTCTGCATATGAACTTGCATACATGTAAGACTGCAGTTGGACAAGACACAAGCTTGCGCAAAGTGTTTATCAAAGGACACCAACCCAACTGTATTTATAGTGTGCAATTTCAGGGGGTTTGAGGAAGGTCCGCACGTCCAGTTGTGAGCATAAACCTGCCCTCTTTATTTTCATTTAGACTTCAGCACAGATGAGCATTCAAGAATGAGAACAGTTACCATCACACAGCTATTTACCTGATTTGTCATACTTAACCATTATAATTACAGACATGTGCTACCAAACAGAGGTATAAGTCATGTGGAAAAAAAAATGTTTAATCCAAATCTCTCTTACCTTCAGTCTAACCTTCTATCTCTAGCTGTCAATCTAAGTAGGCTTTTTAAGTCTAGTCATCTCTTGTTAGTCTCTCTCTTGGGTTTAATTGCTTTGGGTTTGACCTTGGTTTTGTTTTTATGTCTGCTCCCCTCACTCAGAGATTTGATTTAAAAAAAAATGTCTGTTTTTTTGTTCATATGTAAACACTAAACTTACCAGAAATGCAACAATTTTAAAACTAGAGATGCACCGCTTTTACAAAATGTAATTTGTGTGGAAATATGAGTAAGTCTGTAAACCGTAAACTGTAAAAAGTTAAGAGAGGCCAGAGACAGGACATGCTGAAAACAGTCACAAAGAGGAGAACGAAGAAATTAATGTACCATTCAGAGCATGCTCACTGTTTGCCATGCATAAAATATTGGAAGAAAATTCTAAATAGATCATTAGAGATGGGAGCTTATATGAATGTATCTCTGAAAGGAACTGTTTTCAGAATAATTTTGATAGCATTTTCTTTTCATGTGACCTCCAGTTAATGCCTATTAAAGTTGTGTTTATAAGCGTAAAACTGATTTGTGTACAGTGGTATGCACTACCTACTGTCAAGGCAGTCACAGACTGGAAGAGAAGCATCTTGAATGAAGTCTATATGCTTTATATGGAGAGCTATAATAGTTTGTGCTTTCCTTTTCGGTTTACTCTTTTGTTTTGTTTTTTTTCAAATGCCTAATTCCAAACTCAAAGATGCCACTGTATTGATTCTTGAAGTAAACTCTTTGGTGATTACATTGACTGTTTTTAACTGCCATCTTAAAGGGGTCATATGTTCGATTTCAATTATCCTTTCTTCTTGGATTGTTCAATCTCTTGTGCATAAAGAAGATCTGTAAAGTTACAAAGACTAAAGTCTAAATCCAAAGAGATATTCTTTATAAAGAGTCAACCACACCTACCTAAAACGGCTCGTTCTATCAAGCCCCCACATATCTACCTCACTATCTGGGAAGATTTGCATAACACCGACCAAATGTTAATGCAAAGTAAGAGGCATAACTTTGAATTCTCCTGTAGTATTGTTGTTGTCCGGGTGGTTCGTTGTGAAACGAAACTACTTTGTTTGGCCTTCCAAAAGAGGACAAAATCCGCTTCATCATGCCTAGAGCTGAACCGTGCTGGTCGCTGAGGAAATACATTAACTTCGCGCTGTGGATCGCCGGATCGGCTTTCACCGTGGACAAAGCGGAGTCAAGCCCGGGGTCATCACATGTGGTTGCCGCAAGCCCACCGGCCGATCCTTCGTCAAATCCGCTGGCCACGCCGTTCTCAAGCCCCCCGGCCTCCGCTCACTCTAGCCCACCGTGTGTGATGCTGTGTGTTTTGTTGTGAAAGTGAAACTACTTTGTTTTTGCCTTCCAAAAGAGGACACGACAAACTCCAATGTTCAGTTGTATTTACAACACTTTTCATAACCCGTTCAACCCCATCTTCGATGTGTGCACACATTTATGGGGACTGTTTCCTGTGATGTAGAGCTACATGCCGAGCTGTTCTGACTCACCGACTGTAAGTACGTTTTACATATTTAAAGGATTTGCCACCGATGATTCAAATGCGAGTTTTGAGCAGTGTAGAGTAGCGCTTGTTGTATGTCATTTCATTCATGGCATCACAGTATGGTAAGGGCGTAACATTTCCATCACACGCTTAAGATATTCGGCCAATCACAACGCACTAGAAAGCTGGCCAATCAGAGCAAACCTCTCTTTTCAAAACGATGAGCTTTGTAAAAACCGACGCGTTTCAGAAAGCCGGGGCATACAGGAGAAACAATAATGTACAGTATGTAGCAAAATATGTGTTTTTTAACCTTTGAAGTTATGGTTCCAGATGATACATAAACGCCTTTCATTACACCAAATACACAAAATAATTTTCTTTTAGCAACATCATATGAACCCTTTAAAATGTAACATGACCTGTCCGTGTGCGATAGGGCTGTCAAATGGCTGAAAAACGAACTTACAATTTTGTACTTAAATATTATCAATATTCTAATTATATTCTAATTTAAAATGCATAATTTCAGTTTGGGGGAAAAAAGCTTTTGGCTTCTTTCCTGAGGCCACAAGAGGGCATCGAGCTAAATATTTTGCACGTTTCTTCAAAGCATAATAAAATAACATGACTATCTTTGAAAAAAGTGCATAATGTTTAAAATATTGTTTCTAAACCAAACATAATTAGGTTGTTTAAACAATTAGAAACAAAACAGCATCATTTATGTATGCATACTCTTTACTGGCTAGCTCAAATGTGGTTCTCTTGGTGCGGAGACTCTAGTGTCAATGGTGATACAATGTACCTCTATAAAATGCTCAAACTATGCACTTGTGTGTGTGTCAACCGCATTTAGTATGTTCATTGGATAGGGCTAACAGAAACATTAAAATGCAACACTTTCATCGTCATCGCATCTCATGTGCCACTGATAAGCCTGCCTACTGACAGAATATGATGAATATGGTTTCATTTTCCATTGTAGGGCTGATAACAGCTAGTAATACAATTACTTTTTGTATGCAAAGAAAACAAAAAAATAACGACTTTATTCAAATTCGTCTCCTCCACGTCACCATGTAGCACCATTTTGGAGAATATCCACTAAACGTAAACAGCGTATGCTGATCTGTGTCAGCTGCGTCACACGGATACGTTGTTTTCATTCAAATCAAAGCCTAAACAACGTAGAAAGCGTGTCTGCGTGACACAGAGTTTCTATTTATAACACGTGTTTGCAGCATTGCACAATGTTGATTTCTGGAACACATTGGTCAGTCAGAGGTGTTAGAATTCACTCACAGCACAAAACGCAGGAGTTCCTGCCCAGTGCGGAAATTTGCGTGCTCACGAATCCTCTCAATATAACACACGAATTGTAGACATTATAAAAGATTAATTATGCATATATTTATTGTGTTACAGAGATTTGTGAGACTGCGATAAACTGAGATAAAGGGAGCACCCTTTGCTGGCATTCTGCCATGCCAAACCATGTACGCAGCAGCCTATGCTTGCATTTAGTTAAAAATAATAGTGGTTTGTGAATGTTATTGCTTTAATAAATATTTATCGGGAGCGTTTATGCTGGGATGTTGTGGCTTGGTGACACAAAACTTACTTTTTTATGTAAATTTCATGGATGTACAGAAAAAAGTAACTAACCAGTAATGTAACTAATTACTTTTGAAAAAAGTAATCAGAACAGTAACGTGGTTAATTTTAAAAGGAGTAATCAGTAATCAGTGATTTAATTACATTTTCAGGGTAACTTGCCCAACACTTGTCAGCTCTGATGCAGTGTCTCATTCCCTACTCAGGGAACTAGGGTTACATATATTCTCTAGCAGGTTCTTTAGGTTTTCTAGGTTTAATATGTTTTCTAGCAGTTTCTATAGATTCTTTAATATCTCAAGCAGATTATTTTTATCCACCTGGTTCTTAGTAGGTTTTAAAGTTTTTCTAGTTCCACAAGGTTGAGAGATACGCCGGTCGACTGGCCATCAGTCGGAAACGTGTTTTGCCCCAAACATGTGATCAGTGTATTATTTCGGCAGAACTATGTTTTCCGGACTTACACACAAACTGCATTGCAATCATTTCCCAAAATGTAATTTGTTTTGTAACATTACTAACCAATTTGGCCTGTAATAGAGAAAATAAATATCTTATTCATATACTCTTTCATTCTTTCTGGTCTCTTGGTTAAAGAAAATAAAATCGGAATTGGCCCATTTGCTTGTAAAAAAAATTAAATTAAATTAATAATTGTCAATCAGAAACTGCCATGAAAAAAAACATGATCGGTGTATCTCTAACTAGGCTTTCTATTTAGTTCTCTAGGGACACTAGGTTTCTATCAGGTTTAAAAGGTCTGTCAGGTTTACATCTTGATTCTCAAGATGTTATCATCATTTATATACGAAATGAACAGGTTCAGAGTCAAAGAAAATTCAGTCATAATTTACTCAGACATGAATATGATTTATTTTACAATACCTTTCTGTTTTTGTGGTGATTCTCCTGATGCATGTTTGTTTTCTACACTTTTCCCCTCTCACCCACTGCATGCATGCAACCGAATATAACGTCCAGATGGATAAGGTCCATTCTTCTGTTTCTGTCTCCTGTTTGAGTCCTCCACTTCCTCCTAACCTGAGTGTGCCAGGGACACCAACTGAGATGCATGTGGGTATTGCCTGACATTGGCACAGTTCTTTTAGCCAGCATACAAACCTGTCAGTGGGTATCTCTCTCTCTCCCTCGCCATCTCTCTCCCCACCTCCTTTTGCTTTTTCTGTGTATTTGTTGATCTCATTTCCAGTGGGATTAGTGGTTAAATATAATCCCCCCCCCCCCATTAAAACTGATTTATCCTTCCCTGCCTTCATGTTCACTAATGTATGTCTAGGCTGCTGTCAATGTCTAAATGGCTGTTCTACATTTTGCCTTCATGATGGTTGTACAGTAGACCTAAATCCTGTAATAGACTATACCACCTGATGTTTTATACCACTCAGTCAACACAAAGTGGTTCTATTCGGTTTTAAAGGAGACATATTGTGCCCCTTTTTACAATATTTAATATAAGTCACCAGAATGTGTCTGTGAAGTTTAATCTCAAAATACCACACAGATTATGTTTTATATCATTTTGAAAATCCTATTCTATTGAAGCAGAAACAAGGCTGTTTTTCGTGCTGTCCTCCTTTAAATGACAATGAGCTTCTGCCCCAAAATTCATACGCACGATGGTTTTTCTCAAATGCTTTTCAGAAAAGCACTTTTATAACACTTAAACCTGGAAAAGTCATATTTTCAGGATATGTCCCTTTAATGTCTCGCCTGACTGGTTTTATATGTCATAAGCACTGGGAGCTCAGATAGATCGAGCTTCCCATGTTGTGTACTTGTGTCATACAATTTTTTGAAAGTCTTCCTTTGTCTATATTGAATCCACTTCCACCGTAGTCCATATAGTGCTGTTATCTTTTTTAAGCCCTCACCTGTTATTAGTTGTCAGTCCGCTATTGACTTCCCCCGACAAAGTCCTTTTCACATGGATCAGTTCCTCCAGAAATAGGGACTAAGTGAATATTTTCTATCTAAGCTGCTTTTTTGGTTTTTTATTTAATTAGTTTTGTTCATTATATACTTGCAATATTACATAAACACAAAAACAACATATGCGCGTTTGAGGATTTAAACGATTATTTTTTTGAATCCTGTAATTCAGGTGTTATATTAAGCCAACTCTCTGCTTGATCCACTAGAATGCCAAAAGTTACCAAAAAAAGAAATCCTTTCAAATAACAGCTTCTAACACACACGGAGTTACTAGCATATTGTTAAGCTAGTGAAAATGTCTACTGTTTGCAGCTAAATGTTATTGTGAGTTTCCTCCTCCGCAAAAACCGGCTTTATAAAAAAAAGAAAAAAAAGCACCACCCATAATTTTGTTTAAAAAAAAACCCACAATCCATAGGGTTATCTGTGCCATACAGGACTTTAATTGATTATTATTGATTGTTACTTTTTATGTTTTTCTCAGTAGTCATATAGCAAAATGGCCCAGCGATTGTACCAAATTTCACATATTGTGTTATTCCTTCAATCCGTTGAATTATTTCGGATGCACAAGACTGTCTACATGTATATAGATAATCTGGTCTATCACATCTCAAATTAGAATCCTATCCTCCAGCTTTATATTATTCCCTTTATATGCATTCTTTATTGGGATACTGCTTCACAGCCATCTCTCACCTCATCCGTTGACTCCTCCTGTATTCCCCCCCACATCTCCCTGACACAACTGGATCCTCCTGTCCAAGCGAGCTAATTTGCGTCTGGCAGCTACTGTAACGTTTCAAGCGTCAAACAAATATCAGTTCATCCACACAGCACTGTAATATTCCATGTATATTTACTGTATATTTACTGAAATGCATAATTTACTGTACTTTTCTGTCAATAAACAGTATATCATAATGCTAGCTGTGCTATCAAGTTTCCAACACCAAAAAAAAAAAAAAAAAAAAAAAAAAAAAAAAAAAAAAAAAAAAAAAAAAAAAAAAAAAATAAAAAAAAAAAAAAAAAAAAAAAAAAAAAAAAAAAAAAAAAAAACAAAAAGAAAAAAAAAAAAAAAAAAAAAAAAACAACAAAAAAAAAAAAAAAAAAAAAAAAAAAAACAAAACAAAAAAAAAAAAAAAAAAAAAAAAAAAAAAAAAAAAAAAAAAAAAAAAAAAAAAACAAAAAAAAAAAAAAAAAAAAAAAAAAAAAAAAAAAAAAAAAAAAAAAAAAAAAAAAAAACAAAAAAAAAAAAAAAAAAAAAAAAAAAAAAAAAAAAAAAAAAAAAAAAAAAAAAAAAAAAAAAAAAAAAAAAAAAAATATTCTAATATACAACACGCAACACAGCTCCTATACTTACCCTAACGCGCGTTCATTCCTCTCCACGGCGCCGCGGAATGTTCTTCACCATATATAAATTGTAATGTGATTATCATAGATTGATATAATCCGAGACGCGTGGGCAGTATCCATTCCGTGAGTGAATCTCGCCTTCAAAACATTAAAAAAACTACAGAGCCCATAAAACCCCCAGAGGAACAGTCCTGGATGCAAGACCCCCCCTCTCCCCCTCGAGTGACGCAGAGGTGTCAAATTTCACGGCTCTGAAATGGCCGCCGAGTTGAAAGACATGTAATCTGACCAGTTGCAGTCCACAAGCGACCACAGATCTCTAGAACATCAGACTCGCTGGTTGTACGCTCCTATGATATGAAGAGCGCCTGTTTCCAGACGAGCGTCTATTTCTGAACCTGGACAAAACCCCCACCCCCCCCCTATATATCTCAACCCGATGGAAGCACACATAATGTGAATGGTCCTTTTTTGAAGGGAAGAGATCCTATCCTAAAAGATAATATAGCGTAATAGCATATCTTGTGCTGTCTTATGCGGCTGCCTAAGCAGTGCTACGAGTATAAATGTAAATTCGCTCAGAGGTGACAATTTTACATCGCGATTCTATCAAAGATAATTCGATCTGTCATTGTCACACAATGAAATGATCTACATCGTCAAATTCCTGATAATGAGAGCTTTCTTGTGATATATGATTTGACTTTATTGTGAGAAATATATCAAATACACATTCTTCGTCAAAATTATTCGCAATGGTTAGGCGGGAATTCGTGTGTGGGACGAATACATTTCTAAGCTTTATTTTACTGCTTTATGAATATAAAAACCAAAAGGAATGGTATTTTTTGTAAAGAAGACACTCCAAGCTTTCAAATGAACGCATATATGGGCTGATACCATATAAGGAAAGCTATGTAAATGAAGCATAAACATTTTAAACGCGATTTTGGACCCACACCGTATCCGGGGCCGAGAGCAGATCACAATGTAGTTAACATTTCACCTATATAAAATGTGCGCTATTACCCGCATATCCAATCGTTTTGTGTGCGAAGAGGGAAGCGAAGACGCGCTTCAGGACATCATGGAAACATTAAATACACCATAATTATTTTGCTCATCAAGGTAAGATAATACACCGTTCGAAACTGTTAAAGGGCTATTTTTTATTTGTGTGCACTCACATATCAAGACAAACTTTGATGTTTTTGTCAAAATAAAGCAAACAATATGATGCACTTGCCGTCTCTTGTCTTGACAGAGCGCTTCACAAATGCCCGAACTCAGTGACTATTTTTCTTACAGCTGATGAATATGATATAGAAAGCTTTAAATGACTACAGAACGAAGTAATTCAAATCCAAAACAAATGCTTTATGCAATCCGTAAAGATGCATTTCCTTCTAAAGGCGCGTCCAATGATGTGATGGCGAGTCAGGATCATCAACTTCATAGTGACATTGTCTCATAAAACACTAGTTTATTAATAAATTATTAAAATATCTCCTTACTATTTTCCCCACAACATAGTCATAGTAATTTTTGCTGCAAGCTTTAGCCCAGGGCGGTCCAAACTCGGCCCTGGAGGGCCGGTGTCCTGCAGAGTTTAGCTCCAAACTTGCCTCAACACACCTGCCTGGAATTTTCTAGTATGCCTAGTAAGAGCTTGATTCGCTGGTTCAGGAGTGTTTAATTAGGGTTGGAGCTAAACACTGCAGGACACCAGCCCTCCAGGACAGAGTTTAGACAGCCCTGCTATATAGCCTGTTAGCGCGTTCTCGTTGGTCAACCACCATTGGTGCAAGTTCTCCCACTTAAAAAGATGATAGGCCTGTAATTTTCATCATAGGTATCCTCAACTATGAGAGACAAAATGAGAAAAAAAATACAGAAAATCACATTGTATGATTTTTTAAGAATTTATTTGCAAATTTTGGTGGAAAATAAGTATTTGGTCAATCACAAAATTTCATCTCAATACTTTGTTTATATACCCTTTGTTGGCAATGACAGAGGTCAAACGTTTTTCTGTAAGTCTTCACAAGGTTTTCACACATTGTTGCTGGTATTTTGGTCCATTCCTCCATGCAGATTTCCTCTAGAGCAGTAATGTTTTGGGGTTGTCGCTGGGCAACACGGATTTTCAATTCCCTCCAAAGATTTTTTTATGGGGTTGAGATCTGGAGACTGGCTTGGCCACTCCAGGACCTTGAAATGCTTGTTACGAAGCCACTACTTCGTTGCCTGGGCGGTGTGTTTGGGATCATTGTCATGCTGAAAGACCAGCCACGTTTCATCTTCAATGCCCTTGCTGTTGGAAGGAGGTTTTCACTCAAAATCTTACGATACATGGCCCCATTCATTCTTTCGTTTACACGATCAGTCGTCCTGGTCCCTTTGCAGAAAAACAGTCCCAATGCATGATGTTTCCACCCCCATGCTTCACAGTGGGTATGGTGTTCTTTTTGGGGGGAAAAAATGCCCCCCAAAACTTTTTCAGCAGTCTTTTCTCCTCCAAACACGACAAGTTAGTTTTTTAACCAAATTTCTATTTTGGGTTTCATCTGACCAATATGACAGTCTCCCATCCTCTTCTGATCATCCAAATGCTCTCTAGCACTTCATCCCGGCCTGGCCATGGCCTGGCTTAGCTGGGACCGTCTGGGCACTGCAGGATTTGAGATCCCTGGCGGCGCGTGTTGTTACCATGATCGGTACGCCTTTGTTACTGGTCCCAACTCTCGATGCGGTCCATTTCACTAGGTCTCCCGCACCTGTGGTTCTACAGGATTTTTGCTCACCCTAGTAATCCCTCCTTTATTCAGTTATCATTTTGACCCCACGGGGTGTGATCTTGCGTGGAGCCCCAGATCGAGTTAGATTATCAGTGGTCTTGTATGTCTTTTATTTTCTAATAATTGCTCCCACAGTTATTTTTCTTCACACCAAGCTGCTTACCTATTTTAGATTCAGTCTTCCCAGCCTGGTGCATGTCTACAATTTTGTTTCTGGTGTTCTTTGACAGTTCTTTGGTCTTGGCCATGGTGGAGTTTTGGAGTGTGACTGTTTGAGGTTGTTGACAGGTGTCTTTTATACTGATAACAAGTTCAATCAGATGCCATTAATACAGGTAACGAGTGTAGGACAGAGGAGCCTCTTAAAGAAGAAATTACAGGTCTGTGAGAGCCAGAAATCATGCTTGTTTGTAGGTGACCAAATACTAATTTTACAGAGGAATTTACCAATTAATTCTTTAAAATCCTACAATGTGATTTTCTGGATTTTTTCTCATTTTGTCTCTCATATTTGTGGTATACCTATGATGAAAATTACATGTCTCTCTCATCTTTTTAAGTGGGAGCACTTGCACAATTGGTGGCTGACTAAAAACTTTTTTTCCCCACTGTATATAAAGGAGTGTTTTTTAGTGATTGGGATTAAAAAGACTGCCTGTTACATTGCCATGTGGTTCCAGGCACTGTGTTTATGGTAGAAGGATTTGTAGAAGGATTAATGCTCATTTGTGTTCTGGCTTTGCCTCCCTTGCAGTTACCACTAAATGAAAACTGGCAACTGCAATCATTGGCTTAAATTTTCTACTAATCCTCTTTATTATTCATATTGGATGTGTGCCCAGAAAACACTTGTTGGCAGAGAGAATGGAATTGTGTGTAATAAGAGTACACATAATAACTCAATATATGGAATTGAAACTGAGTTGATCAGTTTGACATTTTAACTTTCAGGCACATAAGACTACTGCTTGTTGAAAAGTACATTTTGTGCTGTTTATGCAGACTAATTTCAATGGTCCCAGTGTAGTTTCTTGGCTCGGAGTTCATTCTCTTTGTATGCTATTCATCGTAGCCTAATTCAGTTCCAAAAATATGGCCACATTTTTCAGCGAGAGGCAAAAAAAAAAAAGCATTAGGGCCCATGCAGCATATGATTGAGTTCTGTTGATGGATAAAAAATAAAATACCTGATTTAATGAAATATTACAAGTCTAACATATTTTGCCAATAATCATGTAAATAATTAATGATAGAGCGAAATGCTATGTAGATAAATATGCTTATGTCATTAAACACTGAAATGTTGATGAAAGAGTTTAATTGCAGATGGACTTTTTACGCAGTATCTGTTTATGGTATGTGGAATCACATTGTTAGCATAGCAACTTGTTAACATCAAACTGTTGAAAGCGATTGTGAGGCGAGCCACTTTTAAGCTTATTGGAAGTGGTTTTGTCCATTAGTGATGTGAGGATGGCGGTTATATCCGCGGGCTCTGCGGATAACCTGTGGGTCGGGTAATAAAAAATACATTCTAATTAATTGCCGGTGGATGAGATCAAAAATTAGTAATGCAAATATTCTCTAAAATATGAAACGTGTTTTAAATGCATTTTTTAATCAGGCAGACAGACACACAAATTTCATTTTTGTGTGTGTTCGCCTGTTCGGGAAGTTGTAGTGACTGAAACAGGGACATTCCAGACAAAGTTTGAAGTTAAACTGTAATTTTAATTACAGTTTTTGTAATTAAATGATAAAAGCAGCCTATTATCACTGTATTTTGTTACCATTACCCCTTACACCTCAGATGAGGTTTTGTTCCATCCTCCACGCTGTGCCAAATCACACCAGGAGTGAAGCAACTGGATTCGAGAGACCACAAGATTCTGGGACGCTTCAGAAACATGCAGCAGCATGGCTGGTATAAACACAAGCATTAACTAAAGTGGCCGTGATCAGCTCCGGTGACCGTGTCGGAGCCGTAACGCACCGCAGACACGTGCAGTATTGCGCCATATCAACTCTACATATCATTGAATCTGCTGTTTAACAATGAACCCATCCTCATCATATCATCATGCAACACTTGAAGCAGAATCTTGTATGTTACGATCGGTATTGGGTGTGGATGGATTAATTTGTATAAATGTGAGTACCACCTACTCGCTCCTGTCTCCAATTTTACTGGTGAGACTGCCAGCGCTGGTTCCCCGGTCCACAATAAAATTGACGCATGCAGATGGTGTGCTCAATGACAAAAATTTATGGACATTGACAGTTTTTTTAACTTTTGAACTTGTTATTCAAAATGTCACCAATTTACCCAAAAATATTAAAAACAGCAATACGTGTTGACACTGATAATAATAAGAAATGATTAGGCAACATGAATCATTTTGTATCTAACATCATTAAAAATGCCATGGCGTTGCTAGGGGTGGGGTGCAGTGAAATGGGTCTGGCTCAGTAAAGTTTGGTGGTAGTAACATTCTTACAGTATATATGAGTGCTGAAGGTGTGAGGGAGTTCTGCTTTATCATGGGGCCATGAATCATACACATTTGTTTTTGTTTGATGTAATAGAAAAACTTGAAACTGAAGATGTTACCCTCTCCTGATTCCCAATGGGCATTTTTTCTCAACTTGACAGTGACTATATACATTTTCCCAAGGTGAAAACCCTTCAGTGGGCAATGGGGATGTCAATTTATGATCATTCCCATGATCAACTGTCATTTAAATTAACAATCGATTAATCAATTAATTGTTAGCCTTAATTGTTAGCCTAAGGTTGTTTAGTATTAAAAAATGCTAGTAGGATTGTAAAATTAATCGTAATTACTTTTGAGACCATTTTACTTTAAATAGCGATAATGTTAATTGCAAACATTTCTAAAACAGAGGTTATAGTTGGCTGTATAGTTTCATATCCTGTCATAAAAACTGCTGAATGCACCTTTTTTTTATGTTATCACGGCGCTTATTGTTGAATTTTAAAACACATTTGCAATGTTTGGAATTAACATTTCAAGTAAAATGATCCGAAATGTAACTACGCCAAGTAGGGCTGTGCTGATCAGCGTGACTGCTACCAGCAGTGGTGGTACGGAAAAACATATTTTCGTCCTTATGAAACATATTTTTTTATGACATGAGTGAAGTACAAAGCTCTGTTTACGAGACCAATACTGGTTTTGTATGCAAAGTTAGAGAAAGAAAAAACAAAAACATCACAACCATGAATCATGCAAATGAAGAGTACGTAGAATCCCATAAATTTAAATTAAGCCATACAAGGCTTTGAGTTCTGTTTTGCATGTTGGTCCCTCGATTTCAACCAATTTAACAATATTCCACAAGGTATTCCACTGGATATGGAAACTCTTGTTTAATTTCCCAAATCCTCACTGTATCACCCTCTGTTTTCACAAGGGATTATACATGTCTATTTTCTTTCTGTCATTCACTTTTAATCCATATTTTCATCTTTTACTGTGGTAAACGTTTAAGGAGGTCAACATCCAGAAGTTGAACTGGATAGATGTGAGAGTTTGTCATGAACTTGTAAACTCAATGCCAAGAAGGGTCAGGGCAATATACTTAACATTAAAAAGAGCACCCTGAGTACTAGAATATTACATGTTTATTGAATTTAATCATGGGTGCACTCATTTAAACAAATACAAACCCCAATTCCAATGAAGTTGGGACGTTGTGCAAAATGTAAATAAAAACAGAATACAATGACCTGCGATTCCTTGTTGACCCATATTCAATTGAAAACACCACAAAGACAAGAAATGCAATGTTCAAACTGATAAACTTTATTGTTTCTTGCAAATATTCACTAATTTTGAATTTGATGCCTGCAACACGTTCCAAAAGAGCTGGGACAGGGGAAACAAAAGACTGGGAAAGTTGGGGAATGCTCCAAAAACACCCGTTTGGAACATTCCACAGGTGAACAAGTTAATTGACAGGTGAGCGTCATGATTGAGTATAAAAGGAGGACCCCCAAAAGGCTCAGTCATTCACAAGCAAGGATGGGGCGTGGTTCACCACTTTGTGAACAACTGCGTGAGCAAATAGTCCAACAGTTTAGGAACAACTTTCCTCAACGTACAATTGTAAGGAATTTAGATATTCCCTCATCTACAGTCCATAATATCATCAGAAAATTCTGAGAATCTGGAGAAATCTCTGCACGCAAGCGGTAGGGTTAGAACACATTAATATTGTTATTTTAAATGTGATTATTTATCATAATTAATTATTATTAGTCTTTGTTGAGAGTTCTGCAGCTGTTACCAGGATGGGATGAATTTATATATATTTTTTCTTCATTTGCTTAAATTAGGACAACGTTGTCATGTTTTTTCAGAAACAATTTGTTCCATTTTTGTCTAAATAATTTTTTACGATGCCAAATCATGATTATTTATTATGTATATATTTATGATTAATATAAATGATAAATAAATAAATATGGGTATAACATAAAAATCCGATAATGTATTAATAATCTGGCTAATAATGCCTAAAAAGTACTATTTATGTCTACCTAGCTCTGTTAATGTCAATGCGAGACATGGACTCAGTTTGCAGGTGTTTTCATTGCTTAAATTAGGAACGTTGTCATGTTTTTTCAAAAACAGTTTGTTCATTTTTTTTTGTTAAATTAATTTTTTTTAAAATGCCAAATGATATGATTATTTATTATGTATATATTTATGATTAATATTAATGATAAATGAATAAATAGGGTATAACATAAAATAGGCCTATAACCTATTAATTATTGGCTAATAATGCCTAAAAATATAATATTTATGTCTACCTAGCTCTGTTAATGTCAATGCGAGACATGGACTCAGTTTGCAGGTGTCAAAAGTCAATTTATTGAACAGTCTTGAAGTTCAAAAAAGGGAAAAAATAAACAACAAAAAACAATCCAGGCACAGGGCAGCCAGGAACAGGTCCAATAGTGCCTCCTGGACGACAAACTCCAATGGGAAAATCCACCCAAGCAAGACCGATACAAACTGACAGGGAGGCGGGGGCGCTGTTGAGGCGGGGAGCTGGGGGCACACTGGCGGAGAGGCGAGGAAGAGCTGAGACAGCGGAGTGTGGGTAGAGCTGGAGGAGGTTAACGCTGCCTGGAAGCAGGAAGGAGAGGGACAAACAAAAACTGAAAGATGAAAACAAAACTGGCAAGATATCTGCACAGAAAAAGATCGAGACAAGACGGGGTCGGAGCTAATATTGCACGGAGTACAAAACAACGATCTGACACAAGACAGCACACACGAGGAGACTAAATAGAGAAGGAGTGATTAACATAAAGCTGAGCAGGTGATGGTGTGGCCAAGAAGATAATTAATGGAATAACAAGAGGGCAGGGACAGACACCACGATGACACAGAAGCACATGGTAAGTGTGAACACAAGAACCCACAACCAAAAAAAGGAAAGAACAGACAGATCAGCCCGGGGGCGTGACATTACCCCCCTCCCCAGGAGCGTTCCCAGGGAAGGGCCTACCCCGCTGCCGGTAGAAGTCCTCGATCAGCGACCGATCCAGAATTTCCCGAGCCGGGACCCAACTCCTCTCTTCCGGACCGTATCCCTCCCAGTCCACAAGATACTGAAATCCACGACCTCGCCGTCTGACATCCCGCAACCTTCTGACAGTGAAGGCTGGGGAACCATCCACTAGACGGGGAGGGGGAGGGGCAGGGGCAGAAGCAGATGAGTAAAGGCGAGAATGAAACACAGGCTTGACCCGAGAAACATAAAAGACTGGGTGTACCCGACCAAGTGTGGGAGGTAACTTGAGCTTTACCGCCACCGGACTCAACACCTTGGTAATCTGATATGGCCCCATGAACCTGGGGGCTAACTTGCGAGAGGCCACCCAGAGAAGAAGGTCCTTGGTTGACAGCCATACTCTCTGACCACATACATAGCGAGGGGCAGGAATTCGGTGATGGTCAGCCGCTGCTTTGGTTCGTCTGGAAACCCAGGCCAAGGCTTCCTCAGCCTTCCTCCAGGTGCGGCGACACCAGCAGACAAAGGCTAAGGCCGACAGAACAGCAGCATCGGGCTCCTGTGAGGGGAACATAGGAGGTTGAAAACCAATGGAGCATTGGAATGGGGACATACCTGTGGCAGCCACTGGCAAGGAGTTGTGGGCATACTCAATCCAGGATAGCTATTGGCTCCAAGAATTCAGATTATGGGACATCAGGCAGCGGAGAGCTTGTTCCAGATCCTGGTTTGTCGGCTCGGACTGCCCATTGGTCTGAGGGTGAAAACCTGACGACAGACTCGTAGAGGCCCCGATCTGCCGACAGAACTCTTTCCAGAACCGGGAGACAAACTGTGGCCCCCTATCGGAAACCACATCCACCGGAAGGCCATGAATCCGGAAGATGTGGTCAACCACCACTTGAGCAGTCTCCTTGGCTGAAGGCAATTTGGGAAGGGGGATGAAATGGGCTGCCTTAGAGAAGCGGTCCACCACCGTCAATACTACGGTGTTACCCCTCGATGGCGGAAGACCAGTGACAAAGTCAAGGGCTATGTGTGACCAGGGGCGGGAGGGGATGGGCAAGGGGGGAAGCAGACCAACAGGAGGCTGATTAGAACTCTTGTTCTGGGCGCAAACCGAGCAGGCAAACACAAACTGCCTGGCATCCTGGGCCATGGATGGCCACCAGAATCGCTGGCGGATGGCGACCAGCGATCTCCGAACCCCAGGATGACAGACTAACTTAGATGAATGCCCCCACTGGAGGACTTCAGAGCACAACACAACTGGCACAAAAAGTCTACCCTCTGGGCACCCTCTTGGCACCTCTCTTTCTCGTATGGCCTCCAGTACTCTCTTCTCTACATCCCAGGAGAGGGACCCCACCACAATTTCCTTAGGGATAATGGTTTCGACTGATGCCCCTATCCCCCCCGTATTCCTGAAAAGGCAGGAAATGGCATTGGGCTTTACATTCTTGAAGCCTGGACGATACGAGAGAGAGAAGTTGAACCAGCCAAAGAAGAACCTCTTGGCCGAACGAACATATTCCAAATTCTTATGGTCCGTCCAGACCAAGAAGGGCTGTGCTGACCCCTCCAACCAGTGGCGCCACTCACCCAAGGCCAGCCTGACCGCCAACAGCTCCCGATTGCCTACGTCATAATTCCGTTCTGCTGGGCTCAGGTGGTGAGAGTAGTAGGCACAGGGTCATACCTTCCCATCTCTAGGGGACCGGTGAGAAAGGACTGCACCTACTCCAATCTCAGAAGCATCCGCCTCCACAATAAACTGACGTTCAGGGTCTGGAAACAAAAGAACAGGAGCAGAAATGAATCGGGACTTGAGGTCATCAAAGGCCCCATGAGCTTTCGAATTCCACCTAAACGATACCTTAGTAGAGGTAAGAGCTGTCAAGGGTGCAGCATCCTGACTAAAGTTTTGGATGAAGCGCCGGTAGAAGTTGGCGAATCCCAGAAACCACTGCAGAGCCTTGCGTGAGTCTGGAGGTGGCCACTCTGCTACGGCCCTTACCTTAGCGGGATCTGCTTTGATCTCCTCCGCCAAAATGATATAGCCCAGGAACGGAACTGACTTGGAGTGGAAAACGCACTTCTCCGCTTTAACATACAGCTGGTTCTCCAGCAGCCGTTGTAACACCTGACGTACGTGCTGAGTGTGTACCTGAAGTGAGGGAGAAAAGATTAGAATGTCATTCAGGTACACAAAGACAAACTTGTTAATCATGTCTCTCAACACGTCGTTGACCAGGGCCTGGAAGACAGCTGGGGCATTTGTCAGGCCAAAAGGTAGCACCCGGTACTCATAGTGTCCCGAAGGAGTGATGAATGCTGTCTTCCACTCATCCCCCTCTCGAATGCGCACCAGATGGTAGGCGTTGCGAAGGTCCAACTTACTGAAGACCTTGGCTCCCTGCAAAAATTCAAATGCAGATGACATTAAGGGCAGGGGGTACCTATTCTTAATGGTAATGTCATTCAAACCTCTGTAATCAATACAAGGGCGCAAGGAGCCATCCTTCTTCTTAACGAAGAAGAATCCTGCACCAGCTGGAGATGAGGAGGAACGGATGAGACCGGCATCTAGGGACTCTCGAATGTATTTGTCCATAGCCTCTCGTTCTGGACCAGACAGGGAATATAAGCGACCCTTGGGCGGCGAAGTGCTTGGGAGGAGGTTGATGGTACAATCCTACGGCCGGTGAGGAGGCAGGGACAAGGCCCGGGACCTGCTGAAAACCTGCCGCAGACCACGGTACTCCCCCGGAACCCCGGACAGATCAGCTTCCTCCACCTGCACAACAGGAAACACAGCGCCAGGAAAAGAGGCAAAACCCAAACAAGACTGAAGACAAGACTGTTTCCAAGACAAAACTGAATTTCTGGCCCAATCCACATGAGGACCATGCTGCACCAACCAAGGAATCCAGAAGGTACAGCTCGGTTATCTTATGGTGATTGCCAGAGACAATAAGACTTACAGGGGGGGTGAGGTGGGTGATAGCGGTGATAGGAGAATCATAAAGAGACCGAACAGAGATAGGAGTAGAGAGGGGGATGGCAGGAATTCCCCAGAATGCGCCCAGACTCGTGTCCATGAAATTACCACCAGCCCCCGAATCCAACAGGGCTGAACAGGAGTGACTGGAACCTCCAAACTGAACACTCACAGAACGGTGCGGGAAGTGGGGGGGAAATTAAGGGGAGATGCGGCCACCAGGATCCCCCTGGCTACTGATGAGCCCTGCCTTTTAGCATGCATTTGCTGACAAAGTGTCCGGCCTTCCCACAGTAGAAGCATAAGCCCCGGATGAGTCTCTCTTGTTTCTGCTGATTGGGTTGTGGATCGAGGGGTCGTCGACACATGCATTAGGTTCAGTGTTTCAAGACGGAGAAGGCGGTGGATGGCAAGCAGAGTGGCCAGGTGAGTCGCCGGGCATTTCCCCATCGAATCGTAATGAGGTGCTGAGGCAGTTCGAAAGTTGCGGACTTGCCATTTCTTTTTTAGGCGGAGGGATTTCCACCGCTGAGGGCAATTGACAAGTAATTTCAAAGCCGTGGCGCGGAAGTTACAGGGGTAGCGCAATTTCATATTGGATCTCATCCAGTCCAGAACGGAACACAGCTCTACATTAGACTCTCATTCCAGTCCAGGCCGTTGTTAAGGTCTTGAACTTCAATGTCTGAACTCAGTCATATGAACCCGGCAGCGCCCCTTGACGTGAGGGGGGATGGTGCGAGCTGGGCTGCAGCCTCCTACACCGAGCGGATACGATCATAATAACTTGATCCGATCTTAGACAAGACCAGGAGCACTGAGACAGGAGGGTGCCTGCAGGCGATGGGGTGCATCATAAGGGAGCGGGGTTGTTAGCTCAGGGTAGCTCAGGGTCATGAGAGAGAGAGAAAAAACCTGCTGTGTCCTCCCTGTGAAGTTCATGGAGCTGGGCAGACAGATCAGACAACTGAGGGTTAGGACCTCGACCTACCGGGACGTGGAGGTTAGCTAGGAGGCATGCTGGCCCAAGGAGGAATTGCTCCTGCTAGGTGACGTGATCTGAGGGTCCGGTGCGCTGCTGAGTCCAGACAGTGTTCAGTCATTCTGTCAATTCGAGACGTTAGAGAATCCTCAGTTTGGAGTGCAGGTGTCAAAAGTCAATTTATTGAA
This sequence comes from Sinocyclocheilus anophthalmus, assembly GCA_018155175.1. Classification (NCBI taxonomy): domain Eukaryota; kingdom Metazoa; phylum Chordata; class Actinopteri; order Cypriniformes; family Cyprinidae; genus Sinocyclocheilus; species Sinocyclocheilus anophthalmus. The sequence goes on along the minus strand of JADLZN010005210.1, from coordinate 75,312 downwards.
CAGTCTTGAAGTTCAAAAAAAGGGAAAAAATAAACAACAAAAATCAATCCAGGCACAGGGCAGCCAGGAACAGGTCCAATAGTGCCTCCTGGACGACGAACTCCAATGGGAAAATCCACCCAAGCAAGACCGATACAAACTGACAGGGAGGCGGGGAGCTGAGACAGCGGAAACGGCGATCAGAGATCGCGAGCGTGGGTAGAGCTGGAGGAGGTTATCGCTGCCTGGAAGCAGGAAGGAGAGGGACAAACAAAAACTAAAAGATAAAAACAAAACTGGCAAGATATCTGCACAGAAAAAGATCGAGACAAGACGGGGTCGGAGCTAATATTGCACGGAGTACAAAACAACGATCTGACACAAGACAGCACACACGAGGAGACTAAATAGAGAAGGAGTGATTAACATAATGCTGAACAGGTGATGGCGTGGCCAAGAAGATAATTAATGGAATAACAAGAGGGCAGGGACAGACACCACGATGACACAGAAGCACACGGTAAGTGTGAACACAAGAACCCACAACCGAAAAAAGGGAAGAACAGACAGATCAGCCCGGGGGCGTGACAGATAATGTATGAAATATATTAACAGACTATCCAAATTTAAATAAAACAATAGGCCTATACCTTTAGAAGCACAGATGTGTCTGTCACTTTAAAAGTATGGTTCACCCAAAAATTTTAAATCGTCATCGTTTACCCAGGTTCTTCGAATACCTCGCAGGAAAGGTTCTTTCTTCTGTGTGAACACAAAAGAAGAATACTTGAAGATGGAAGGGAATGTGTGGTAAACTAACAGTGATGATCATCACTAACTCAGTAAATACAGCACAGCGAACCAACACTAAGTTGAGTTTACTTGCGGCGTGATTCAAGAAACTTCTTTGTTTCACCTTCACATTTCTTCAAAGCTGACACACATTCTCTATTGTAACCCCACGGAACGAAACAACTTATTACACGGTCAACCCCTCCCCTGTAACAACCAGTTCCTGGTGTCGCCTAAAACGAGGACAATTTTCAGTTTGGCGCGGACGTAGAAATATCCATTGAGTCAGACAGTCCACGTGAGCAAGTTCTATACAAACTGCGTGTTCATCATTAGTTACTGAACAGATCCATTGATAACTTTCTCATTCAGCCCTACATCTTGTGAAAGCCTTGTGTTCCAAGGGCGGGCCGTGAGGATCCTAGGGGTGGCCGTCCCCACCCCCCCCCCCTGCAAAAATAAGGGATTAATCTAAAATCTAGATTAAATCAAAGGTTTATCTTATAACTCTATTGCACCAAACCTTGTTTAAAAATAAGCAGGTTTACATTCAAACCATCATCTTGATCCTGGATTTATTTTATATTTAAAATAGATTAACTTTAATCCTGTTGCACCATTAACTTTAAACTCAGATTTAAATCTCAGTTAGGGATTAATTTTAAATTTACAGGTGAGGAGGTTTAAATTAAATAAAGTGCACCTACAGTTACAATTATACACACGTGGCTGCTGGGCGGCAACCCACCCTCTATGTTTAAAACCGCGCAGGTTTACCACATGCTGCGTTCGCGTCGCTATGGAAACAAAGACACAAAAATGAACTTCTCTAATACTTCTTATGAAATTGATTTCATTATAATTGCGATTAGTATTATAAACAGTGCACAATACCTATTTGTTGATTCAACTTTGTTGGCCTTTGTAAAATATGGGACAAATCGCGTCCCGTATTGATTTGATACGGGACGCATCATTTTATCTTTAAATATGGGACGTTTCCGTATTTTAAGTGACGGGTGGCAACCCTAGTAAGCGGCAAGGCCGAAAACCAGCACTGAATGGCTGTGACCTTCGATCCCTCAGGCGGCACTGCATTAAAAATAGACATCATTCTGTAAAGGATATTACCACGTAGGCTCGGGAACACTTTGGAAAACCATTGTCAGTTAACACAGTCCATCACAACATCTGCAAAGTTAAAACTGTACCATGCAAAGCGCAAGCCATGCATCAATAACACGTTGCGTCCTCCGGGCTAAAGAGGAAAAGGACCATCCAGATTGTTATCAGTGCAAAGTTAAAAAACCAGCATCTGTGATGGTATGGGGGTTTGTTAGTGCCCATGGCATGGGTAACTTGCACATCTGTGAAGGCACCATTGATGCTGAAAGGTACATACAGGTTTTGGAGCAAAATATGCTGCCATCCAAGCTATGTCTTTTTCAGAAACGTCCCTGCTTATTTCAGCAAGACAATGCCAAGCCACATTCTGCACGTGTTACAACAGTGTGGCTTCGTAGTAAAAGTATAAGTGTATATATATTTATTTGACAAATATGACTGCTGCACTCACGTCTCACGCAAGAGATGCATAGAAAACCATGCAATGATAGAACAGTTTAAACGTTTAAAAAACACGTCACGAATTTGTGGAGGTTTATTCCTTTTCACTGCGTCTCATATGTTTTTAAATGCAATCTGTGTGAATGGCGCTTCCGTTCTTTGGATTAAGCAATGCATAAATACATGATGCTGTTTTGTTCATAATTGTTTATGCAATTTACAAAATTATATTAGATTTTTTTATACGGAACCCCTAAAGGGAATAAATACTAGATGGGAGGAAAATATATATTTCAATAGCCTACACGTACTGTTTATACTATGGAGTGGCAGTACTTACCACACATTTTACAAGGTTAGATGTTTGTCAGTGGTGCTCAGGATCGGCAAATCATTCGCCATCGTCCTCCGTCATCTTTCCTCTCTGTTTATGTGGTAAGTAAAATTTTATGTACTGTAATGTAACAGGCAATCAATCGTTATTTGTGACCCTCTCTGTGAAATCCAGGCTAAAGTCTCAAAATCTAACTATGAGATAACAGCATCACGTTAGATTCACTTTTTTTTGTCTGTTTTTTCCGCCCATTGATTCACTATGATTTAAAAATTTGACATGGACTTACTCAGTCAGTAATAAAGATATCAATGTTACATTTTCACAGAATGTTCTTTACCTTATAAAGGATGATTTTATATAGAAAACAGTTAGGGCACAGTTCACTTCAGGCACACCCCCTAGCCCCCCCTTCCCCGATGTCATCTTCTCGTCCATCGTGATGTTTCACTGTAGACATCGCCCAATCCTATTAAGTATATGTTCAATAAATTTTAATTTTGCCATCTTTCCATGAATTGTATTTGTGATAATTAAGAAAAAAAATCTGCTGTGTTTGTTCAGATGTCCCCCCCCCATTCCATGGAAGTCAGTGGCTACAGTTAACTCTTTGGTTACCAGTATTCTTCCAAATCTTATTTTCTTTTCAAAGAAAGCTGTTTTGATTTGAAAGAACTTGACGGTAAGCAAATGATGACAGAATTTCTTTAAATCTGTTTCTTTAAATCTCTTTAAAACTGCACACAAATTCATCAGTGTATTCAACACAAAGTGTCTTTTAATCATCTCATTATATCCTGAAGAGCAGTAAACTTGGAAGAGAAAATTTGCTAGACCTAGAAATGAGCATGAAAAAAAATTAATCCCATAATTCAATTTCTCTACTATATGATACTGTATTTTGAATGAAGTGGGCTAAAAACAGACTGCTGTGTATTTACATTGTCAAAAGCAGAGATTTTCTTTTATTGTTTGATTAACATTAATACAGAGAGCAGCAGGTATATTATGACCTAATGCACCAATGTAATATACACATTAAATTTCTTTCTCAACATTTTACATTCACTTAGCACTTAACAGGCATTTTAATGTTATTTTGTGTGCATATATCCCATCAAGCTCAAGAAAACATGAAAGAGAACCCAGTTCAAGCTCTCTGTGTGCGCACTTTGGATGTGTGCTCACAGAAAACACTGTGTGAGTTTTCTTGTTCTTGAATAGTTTATAATCACTTGAATGTTTAAATTGACAAGACTGAAAAATGTGCAATTGATAAACTTTCATGACAATACAGCAGTTGTTTTCCACACAGACCCCAGGCCTCTGGTCATTCCTTATTGTCAAGCCCTGCTTGTGCTGAAATAGTTGAAAATAATCTGTTTCCTTGATATTCTCCTTCCTCTGTCATTGTGCTGTGATAAAGAGGATAGTACTGAGAAATGCTGACAGGTATGTTGCCTTGCCAGCCTGGAGCCATTACCCATGCCACAATTATGAGGAACTTCCCTCTGCTACCCTAGCACTTTAGTCCCTGCAAAATCTGTCAGTATAGAGCTATAAACATGATGTCTGATTTTTGGTGTAGTATGATGATGCTGTTTTTCATTTTTTGTGTTAACTAAGTTAAAATCAATCTGAAATGTAATATTGTGATAAAAAATAATTGGTCACACTTTAGAAAGGAGTTTTCCAACAATAAACTCATAATTTGCTGCTTATTGATATCACAAATCAAATGGTATCTCATCAGTCACATGGTCCGAGTTTTCCCGCTCTTGCAGAGTATAATTTTGGACATTATTTCTATAACAAGAATATAATACATTTTACAAAGAATTGATCGATAGAAACGTTTTCAAACAAGAGGTAAGATTCAAAACACACACATACTGAAAAAATGAATATGAAGTTATTCATAGTTACTAAAAGAATTAAACACTAGTGATTAAAACCATGATAGTTAATGTGTGGGTTAGATAACATTAATTAATATGGAGTTAAGCAATGGATGATATTTAGTTATAAGCCTTTTTGAGTTCATTTGGTTGCCATCTACAGCTGTTAAGACAGTTCTGTACCATTTCCTTCGAGCATAAGGACAGGGTTGTGAAGACCGAGGGTTCAGAGGGTCTTCATAAGGAAATCCGTGTTCTTTGTTTTAGTGGGGGGAAAGGAGTCAATCCAAAGAGCTTGTGATTGTCACTGGTTTACATGTGATGGTCATGCTGTGCATTTATTTGACCATTAATATTGCTTACTTGCCCCAAAATTGACAATCTCCTAGGAATTGTCAATAAGTGTTCTTTTGTATAAATGCTGTGAGCTACTCAAAGCTGATAGTTGGTTCAGGCTTGTGGCGCCAGTATCTGATTTACGAACATCCTGTGTCTTTGGGCCTTTCTGTGGAATTCGGCTCCTCGTGTTTCAACCATGTTCTTGATCAAATCTTAAATTGTCTGATTCGGTCTGATACCCTACAACTGTAAACAAAAACAAAAAAAACTTGTAAAAGAAAAAAAAAAGGTAAATGACTGGCAGCTACGGCTGCCAAAAAAACTTAAAATTTAAGTAAAATATCTTAATTGAAATAAAGTGCAAAAACAATAGTTCTACAGAAATTTCCATTAAAGGTTTTACAGAAAAAAAAAATTATTTTACAGATTTTTCCTTGATTCAATTATGATATTTTACTTTAATTTTAAGTTTTTTCTTTGGCAGCCATAGCTGCCAGTCATTTAACCATTTTTACAGGACTTTTTTTTTACAGTGTAAAACCCTTATTTTTGTGGCAACGTCTCCAAGGCGCTTCAAGAAACCTACCTGCGAAGCTCCCTGAAAAACTATGTGCAAGTGCACCAAGGGCAAAAGCTGCTTTAAACGCAAAAGACACTCACACCAAATGTTGATTTCATTTAGTTAATAGACGTTAATTGATAAAGAAAATTTATTTATGACATTATTTTTGACAGCATCCCCATTTTACAGAATTTTTACACAAGTGCCTAAAACTTTTAACAACACTGTAGCTTCGCATGTAGGTTTCTTGAAGCTTGATGTTCTTGATGTTGTCACAGTTCTTCTGGATTTAGTCTGTATCAGTTTGTTCTTTTTCTTCATGTCATTCCAGACAGACTGGATGATGATCAGATCAGATCTCTGTGTGGGCACAAAGATCTCACTGGATTATTACAATTAATTATAAAATTAATGTTTGGAAATGTAAACTGATATTTCCTACTGACACATTACAGCAAAAGATAGAAATAACTGACTTTTTTAGCTGCTGAAAATACTAGTGTACTAATAATTTTGGGCACCACTTTAGCTGGGGGTAAAAAAAGAAAAAAGATTGTGAGAAGACACCGGTTTTATCTGGGATTAAAACAAACTAAAAACATGGAAGAAAAAAACTGTGAACATTCCTTTAAAAAATAAATTAATGTTAGTATGTCTTAATGTTAGACATGAATACTCACTTCCTCTGAAGATCATGTGGTAGAAGATTTTCTTTCCCAAAACTTCTGGATCATGAGGGGGAAGCACACACACAAACAAATTAATATAAATTTGTTTAATAAAACACTATCTACTTACTGACAGAGGCATGGGCTTGCAAAAATGTACTCACCAGCTCCATACAAAATCTTCACAGTTGATCCAAAATCCTGGTTTACATACAGTATTCTTGAGGAATCCAAGGATCATTCCTTCAGGTCCTCTCTGTCAAATGAGTTTACATGACAGTGTTCTCAGATTACTAATTTCAAAGTTCCTTCACTTTTTGAGTTTGATCTTAAAACTAGCTGACAGTATGGGTGGGTGATATGACCATATTATTTCACAATATGGACATTTTATTTCACAATAACAGTATATGACAATACAGTTATTTTTGTTATTTTATAAGATCAAAGTAGCAAATGACAAACAGTAGGACTAATGCAATAGAACAAAGGTAAGTTAAATACATTTTGTGATTTTCTCTTTAGTATTTTGTTATTTGATTAAAATTATGACCGACTGCAGGTAAAGTTAGGCTAAATTATACTGCTGTCACTTTAAGAACAAAATGCACAGATCCAGTATACTGACACGTCACTGGGTTTCCACCTAAATGTTAATCTTGACTCCAAACATTAGCGACTGTGTTTAAGTCAAGTGAATTTTGAGATGACTGTCTGTATTTGACCATTCAAGTGAGGCGCGGCTTTGTGTCTATTGTTCTTCACTCATTTCATCACCACGCGCATCCTGCTATTTATTCCTCATTCATGCACATTTCTTTATCAAAGTGTCAATAACTTTAAGTAGTACTGTGCTATGAGTTTATATATTGGGCTTCATATCATCGCCACGACATGGTCATATATCGCCCAGCCGCAGCTAACAGTATTAGCTCATACTAACAAAACACAGTAACAAACACAGATGTGTAATTGCGATTAGCATCTCACTTCAATGCACTGTATCTTGATGTAACTATCGAACATTATATAAGGTACTTAACGTTACTTACCATTTGCAGTTTGTTTGTCTCTTAGCTGCTGGTAGAAGTCTGTGTCCATATTCGCATTTATTTGTTCTCAATCGTCATCCCACAACCCAAACTCGCTCAAAATATGAATTAAACAGGCAGACGTAAAATAATCCATCTAAAAGCCATTACTAGAGGACCGACTGCAGACTGCAGAAGCCGATCAGCAGCACACACTGTAACAGTGTATATTCAAATTTAACCGGGAAAACGGCACGCTCACTAGTCATTGGCCAGATTCCTGAGTGGCGGTCAGATTAACCAATCACGCTCAAAGCAACACTGCGAGACAGCAAATAGCGTTGCAACTATGAAAAAAAAAAATAACTTGTTTTAAGTGAAAGATTACAAATGTGTCTATTTATTTTTATTTGTAGGCTGTTACATTTAATTAATTGTTCAAATGGTGATTTCACATTATGCTAGGGTTAGGTGCATCTGTGCTATTCACTGTTTACCACCCCTCATTTCCCTCTGATTTTAGAGTTACATTAGGTTTAGGGCCAGAAGGACTATGTTTTCTGACAGGATCAATTAAATATGCTGATTCAGGATCAGGTCTTATGGCAAAATCATGGCAGTTTGTGTGTGTGTGTGTGTGTGTGTGTGTGTGTGTGTGTGTGTTTGTACTGTTTGGCCTACTTGATACAGTTATAATTGACATGACCAATAAGCACCTTTTTGTATTTACAATCCACAATCTTTCCTTTAGAAGCACCAGTTGTGCAGCTATGGCATTTTCTGTATTTGGCCATTCAGTGTTACACAGCCTGTTGGTTAATCCTCTGTCCACCATAACACTTATTTAAAACTAATGCCATAATTGCATGCAAGTTACAAAATTTGTCTACATACTTTTATTTAAAGGCACAATATGTAAGATTTTATTAAAATATCCAAAAACCACTAACAGTGTTATATATTTTGCTGACTTACATTATCCCAAATGTTTCGAAAGAATGTTTAAATCCAGAGAAATAAGCAATTTTAACTAGTGACATGGACCGTTTCCATATAGTGTCATTGTGTCGCCTGCTAATGACATCATAACCCCTCGATTTCCGGTTTTGTTTTGTAGAAAACATGGAAACACCAAAGATGCTTTAATATGTTATGCATTTTATTAGACAGGTGACGACCGCACAGAGTAGCATTATAACAGAACTTTCAAATGTATCTAGTATGATAAAACAGCGCTGCTTTTTCCCCCCACATACGCACGACCGGAAGGAGCGGAAGCGGTCGACTGTGGCATAATAAAAGCTCCACTGCTTTCGAGCCATGTGCCAGGCTCGTTCAGCGGCCTCGTTTCGCTTCAACAGCTTTCAGCTTCACCCGGCTTCATTCTACTATTTTTTTTTTTTCTTTTTTTTTTTTCGCTAATAAATCATTACTCATCCATTATGAACATAGATTTTCTGGCCCTGAGTCCCGGCGAGGATCGGCTGTGGGATGAAGACGACAACGCCCCTCTTCCGATCTCCCATGATTCCACACTCAGTCACAGCATCATCAAACTATGCCTTTGTTTAGGTTTATTTTGAATACGCGCCCTCTAGTGGCGAAAAATTACATATTGTGCTTTTAATAACATAGATATTGCAAGCTATTGACTGCAGTAGGACTTTATAGCATTTGTGATATGAGACAATGTAAACTGAACTTCTCACCATAGAAAGTGAAAGTCTGTTTTTTAGTTATTCAAAAGTAAAGACAATGTAGGTTGGCCCTAAGAGCAATGTTCCATCATAAACATTGTTGTCCTTCCCACATAGCAAGCGATCTTGGCCCAAATGTGGCCTCAAGCTGGAACTGCTGGCCTCCTGTCGGCAATGACAGGTACCCTTTCAGCCAGAGCTGGGCCATGTGTGGCGATGACACAGCATGGATCACAGCAAACGATATGAGGGCCGATTGCTGGTGGAGGAGTGTGGCCCAGATCAGTCCAGTCTAACATTATGTAGCCCAAATCAGGCTTGTGATCTGACAGCATATTATGTGCCCCATGATAAACAAGATAAATAAAATATTGCATGGTAATGGTTAAATGATCACAGAAATTTTAATGAAGTGTAGTATTGTTTAAATGTAATCTTTGAAATGGCAAGTCAAAACAGAATGAAACATATAATTTCAAAATTAAGCAAATCAGTAAATCAGTCAACTGCAATAAACTGCACTTAATTATAAATTTATTATATTTTATATTATTATTCTCAGAACAAATAATCTTAGAATCCTTACATAAAGAGAGAGAGAGAGAGAGAGAGAGAGATAATTTAACCATTATCATGCAATATTTATTTGGTTTACCATGGGGCACATACATTTATTAATATGCTGTCATGCACAAGCATTAAATAACATGATCATAAAAGTATTTTATTTTTATTCAGATCTTCTGTATACGTGTGATGCTTTGTGTGAGGAACAGATCCAAATTCAAACCATTCGGCGATATATATCTCCTTCCTCTGTAGCTATAGTAACAATTTCAAAATTTGCCGTTAAGAAGTTTTATGGCAGTGATATCAAACGCTCATTGGCTCTCACCGGTTTCGTCATAGATTGCGACATGCTGTGCACCTTTACGAAACGCGCATCTTTACTGAGTGGATCGGGATAGTATTTGCAGTGTTTAACAACTTAAATTATGCCTTGCTCCTCACACTAAACTATTATATTCCGCCAGAGAGGACTGCGACTGCAATGCGTCAACATTTGGACTACTGTGGTACTGTTTTTTGACATTTCTGCAATAAATTCTTGTGATTACACATGTCTGTATGTTGCATTTCTCTACACTCACTCTTTATTGGTTGATTTTTTCTTTATAAAAATATATTTTTTTAATGCAATACATTTTTTATTGCACGGTTACATGATTTGTGGATTTTAAGGCTGATTTTCTATTCTATATATATTCTATTTCTATTCTTTATAAAATTACAGAGTTTGAATGTAAAAATACAGCTAAATATAAAACTAATAAGATTTACTTTAAATACGAGTTTTCTAAGCAGCCATGCATTATTTTTTTTTTCCTTTCTTGTTTTCTCGTTATAACGACTTATTTTCTCGTTATATCGACATAACGAGAGTTGTTTTCTCGTTATAACGACTTATTTTCTCGTTATATCGACATAACGAGAGTTGTTTTCTCGTTATAACGACTTAATTTTCTCGTGATCTCAACATAACGAGAGTTTTCTCGTTATAACGACTTAATTTTCGCGTTATATCTACCATAACGAGAGTTGTTGTCTCGTTATAACGACTTAATTTTCTGTGATCTCGACATAAAAAAAGTTGTTCTCTAAGTTACAAAACTGCACCAACAGGTGGCACTATTGACCTGAATATAACTGATGGGGTGTTGTAGGCTGTATGTCCACTTTACTGTACGCGTTTGGGATAGGACCTACCTCGTGATCGCTATAATTTGTACAGTATTGTTCATTAGGCTACTGACATTTAATTCATTCATAAATGTAAAATGCTTGAATCAATATGACTATTTTGTGTATTAAGTTCTTGCTAGATGCATGAGTTTCACCAACGCGTTCTGTGTCATAAAATAATAACTGCTTATTAAAACCAAGGTTGACGTCACTGTATTCTGTTTGCACCTATATCTTTATTTGTGCTTCTTTGAGGTACATTATTGTTAGTTAATAAGCGGGGATGTTATGTTTATCTACAGTAGGATGGGCTTCAACGACGTAGGCTATTTGTAATGTGCCTCTTTTCCTTATTATTAATCTTTATTGTTAATCATTAAATGTATATTGATAAGACATGTGATTTATATGTAAAGTGTATAGGCTAATTTAATTCAGTGATGTTCTACAGTGTTGTAATCTTTTGTGTTTTCTACATTTCTTTGTGGAAACCACACAAGCACACACACACACACACACACACATATACACATAGCTACACATGAACGCACTTTTCAAACAGAAGCTTGTAACGCACATGATATCAGTCACAGCATATAATGACTACTAAAAAATACAAATTATATATAATTTTCTTTCAAATAAAAGGAAAATTGAAAGTGAGTTGAATCCAAGCAGCTCTAAAAGATTTTAGAATAGTTCTGCATCCTGAAGGCGCTCCGCCTGTGTTTGCGGTGTTGCTTTGACCATTTAAACATGCTAATTACACAAACAAAATGTTTAGCGTACTGTCTCTGGAAATATCAACCATGATTGATCAGCCTTTATTTTTGTATTGTAGACGTTATTACTAGGCGAAGCAAAATTTGCTGAAATATCCACGACCTAGGCTACAGTAAGAGCGCATGGTTTATCTGTCCATCAGATTGAGTTCGTTACTATAACAACAGTAGATCAAACAATCATTGTAAAAAAAAAAAAAAAAAAAATGGATGGGGATAACGAGGAAAATAAGTCGTTATAACGAGAAAACAACTCATAAAAAATTATAATTACTGTAATTTGTCATTAATGGAATAATACTTAAAATAACAGTCAAGTTGTTAATTTACAGATATTGTTTGTTTTTAAACTGGGGGGCACAAGAGGGGCCACAACTAATACAGAGGGGCCAATATTATATTGTGTATTTATATGTAGAACTGTAGATATCTGAATCATTTAAAGTTCAGTAAGCTTTAAAATCAGCAATAAACAGAGATACCTTATCAATTAATAGCATTTATTCACTGCTGTAAATCAGAACAGTCAAATACAATTTGTATGTACTTTTCACGTTTAAGAAGTGAAAAACTCATAAAAGAATCCAATCTATGAATAAAGTGCAACTCACCAAAATAATAAAACTCAACATTAAGTTATATAAACTTTACACAAATCCTCACAACACGGGCAAAACAAAAAAGTCCAGGTTTCAGAAAATAATAGAACAGCTTTATTTATATAAATGCAGAGTTCTATTAATCATTCATATAATAAATACACAATTAAGGAATTAACAACTTTATAAATTAAATAGAATAAAAAAAATTGTTTATTTATAGTTTTATCCACATCCTATTCAATTTGCATACCAGCAGTTGCAGTAAATTTGCATTGAAGAATTGACAAAATCTAAATATGACAAGGCTAACTAAGCTTTGAACATATTGATTTTAAAATATCATATATCCATACCTAATGTTAGATATTATCTATTTTATCTATGCATATCTTATATAAACAGTTATTTTAGTATTATTTACTTATATTACAGTGTGTGCATAATTTTTTAATTGATATTCTGATCATATTTTTCCAAACACATTTTACCAGTAACTACTATTAATTTTGTTTAATCATTTATAAGTGATAGATAATTGTCCATGAAAGCTGAAAGTGAAAATCTCCTTATATTCAGGTGTGCAGAATTATTAGGCAAGTTTTCTTTTACAGATAAAATGAGCCAAAAAAGAGATTTAACTCAGACTGAAAAGTCAAAAATGATTAAATGCCCACGAGAAGGATGCAAATACTAGAATTTGCAAAGTTAAGGGATGACCGTTGGACAGCTAAATGTTTATTGAATCAGCAGGGTCAGAAAGAAAACAGGTTGAGAAGACACATGTTAACTGCAAAAGAATTAAGAATTAATGTGAAGATTTAGGTGTGAAACCATCAGGAACCCTTTAGTCTCCAGCACCATCATTTTCCAGAACTGCAACCTTCCTGGAGTCTCCAGAAGTGCAATGTGTCAGATTCTCAGAGACTTTGCTTTGCTCCTGGTGTAGTTTCTCAACCTTACAATAAATCCTTGGGCAAAGATGATGTTGGTCACACTTTATTGTAAGGTCCAATTCTCACTATTAATTAACTATTAACTATGAGTTTTTCCCTCAATAAACTCCTAATTACTACTTAATTAAGGTAGTAACGTTTAAGTACTAGGTAGGATTAGATGTAGAATATGGTCATGCAGAATGTGTTTTATAATTGCTAATAAATAGCCAATACTCTAGTAATATGCATGCTAATGAGCAACTAGTTAATAGTGAGAATTGGTCACTGAAGTGTTACCATGATGTTTAGTAGCATAAAGCAAATGTTTTTGTTTGTTTGTTTGTTTTTGGGAGTGCACTCTGGATGTAGGCTTAAATACCCCCTCTCACCTCTGAACACCTTTGATGAATGAACTACTGGAAGATAGACCATGAACAAGTGCAATAAAGATTGCTAATCTTTCTCCAGAGAGTGCACATGCTGATTTTTATGTGTTTGATGTTTTAATGTATTGGCACCGTTGCAGTGATAATGATCTGACAGTTACATTCCATGGCTCTCTGATCAGGATGGTCCAGTGTGGAGGTGATGAGGCTTAACTCAGGGAGGTGGGCATTCTTGCTTTGTAGTTGCAGGGTTCGACAAATGGATGCATACTGTGCATCTGCTATTCTGATGGCATGGTTAATAAAATGATCTACAAGAAGAAACCTCATATATTAGCCTATAGTCTAGTTTTTAGCTAGTTTCATACAAACCTGCGTGTAGATCAAACAGTAGAGCATGGTGCTAGCAAAGCAACAACTGATAAAATGTGTCTCTTGAATGCAACATAAGTTGCTTTGGATAAAAGTGTCTGCTAAAATGCATAAAATGTAAATGTACAATTTAAAAATTGATCATGTAAATATGGTTTTGTTGCACTTCATTGGATGCACTCAAAAACAAACATGCATGGGAGATCTTATGACCGTGACAGATGACCTAAGTCTCTGAGAACCTGACACCTTGCACATCTGGAGACTCCAGGTAGGTTGCAGTTCTGGAAAATGTTGGCACTTGAGACTAAAGGGTTCCTGATGGTTTTACACCTAATTCTTCACATTAATTCTTAATTATTTTGCCTTTAACATGTGTCTTTTCTAATGCTGTCAATCGATACAAAAAAATGTACTAATTAATCGCACATTTTTCTGAAATTAATCACGATTAATCTCACCTAACATTAAAGTTTTTAAAAATACTTTTACATTGCAATAATTTCACATTCAATCTTCAAATTAAAGTAGAAACAACATAAAGACAGTACATTTTTAATATTTGTATAAATTGTATCTTTTTTTATGTCTGAAGACCAGTATCACTCTGATGTCCCTATGAAATAGTTCCCCCCCCCTAATATTTAACCATTGATTAGCCATTCAACATTACAAAGCTATCAATTTTAACATTTATTAAACTTTAAAAAATAACAACTTCTAATTTAAGTGAACTTAAAACAATCTTCACATAAACCCATTATAATAAATGTAATATTTACCTGTGCCCTTCAGCAAGTAGGAAAATTAAAATTAAACATAGATGATTCCTTAAAGCTACAAAAGTTATTGATTTCCTCTTTTTTTCTTTTGATCTTTGATTACCAGGCATCACAGCAGCTGGTTATTAGTTTTTTTGTCTGCTGTCCCTTTAAGAGTTGCTGATGCTGAATGTGACGCGGATTTGACACCCATCTCTTTACCTATTCTGACCACTTCAGGTCTTAAAGTCTCTATTAATGAGCTGACGAGATGTGTTAGATGAGTGAGACAGTGCTGGGCTGTTCGTGCAATTGAAGAGCATGTGCTCCGAGCACAGTACTGTTTCTATGGCAAGCCAGAGTATTCATATACGCCTGGTCGGGCGTCTGATTGTACACTGACACGTCAAAAGCATTATGGTAAGGCCAAAAGGCTCAAAAACACGTGAAATTTTACGCATCAACAACGCGTCAAATACGCGTATTTAACGCGTTAGATACGTGTTTGTGTGTGAAAAAAAATCAGCACGTATTTAACGTGTGAAATATGCATTATAAATCCGTTTGAACGGGTCAGTGTCATTGGCTGCTGAGGACTTGGGTCAAACCACTTCTTTGAGCTTAGGGGGGTGTACCATTCATAGACTAGGCTACCACCATTTAACATGCAATAGATCAGCTTATTCAGCCTTTTTATTTTGTCCTTTTTTGTCTTTTTTGTATAGTCTATAGAAATAATATATTTAAATTTCAGTTTTATGAAAAATTAGATATTATATTAGAAATCAAATTGCCTCGTTTTTCTCCACGTATGCCTTTTTTTAGTAAATAAACATATTAGTGGACATTATAGCTTTAACAGTGGTCAAACTTAAGTTAGCATCAAAGCTTTAACATTTGTTTGGGGAAATCAGTTACAGTGGAGGTAAGCAATCAATGCCGGTTTAAGACAGACCATTGTAATCAATATCTGTCTTTGGAAAACAACATGAGCTTTTCTTGTGCTTACATTTACAGCTATCGCCAGCAGCTTATTATGCACTCATCAGACAAACATGCAGGTGATATTATCCATTTAAATTAATTTAAAGACGTAAAGTATTTAAATATGGCATTTTAGAAAGTATATAAGTATTTAAGACTTTCAGGTCAGGTATAAGAACTTGATTTGGCTTCCCTGACAGCAGAAGTATTCTACCGCTACCAGCATTTAAGATCCTCCTATTTCTTTTTTTTTTTGTAATTTTCTTCCTTTTCTTGTTTAGTCCAAAGAAAATATCTGATTGCAGTTTTATGAAAAAAATATTTTTATCAAGATAAGATTGCCCCTTTTTGCACATTTGTAGGCATTCTAGCTGTAACACCATTCACCACACCTCAAGTTTTCTAACATTAAAAACTAACATTTGATTGGGGAAAAGGGTACAGATGTGGTTCTTGATCAGTGCAATTGTAATGAATATCTGTTTTTGATAAACAACATAACCTTGTTTTTTTAATGTAATTCACAAGCTTGGATATCAACTGGCCTGGCTCAGTCAGAGTCTGTGTTCTGTTAGTGCTTGAGGAAGGTAAAGTAAGTGGGGAACTGAAAAAATGAGTTAGCTTTAATAGCACAGTCTCATTTGAGAAAACTGCTGGTTAGGTTTAAAACCCCCCACAGGGTGTCCGGTAAGAGACTTGGTGAAAAGATGTTGGAAATTTGGGAGTAACCTGTTTATTTGTCACCACAACAACTCAGTTATTAGTTATTAACAAAGATTGAATATAGTCCTTAGTTGGTGTATTTAGTGTGTGGTTTTCTATAGAAACAGAAAATGCAGAGTAAATATAAACATACACAATAATAACATTAAATTCTAAACAGATATACTGTACACATGATGAATATAAAATACACAACTGAACAGATAAACAGAAGAAAACAAACTTGCTATGTCATATACATTGTTAAACAGTAAACAGCTTAATTTGTTCTATATTGTATATCAAGAATATCTCAAAAACAAGCCAATGAACTATGGCCTTAGCAGGATCACTGTATACAGTAGTGTAACAGAACATGCAGGTGACTTCCCCCAAAATGAATAAAAAAAGGCTATGGCATATACTTACAACTCTGAATTATAATGTATCTTGATCTGCTGCCAATAACACTGTGTTGTTGCAGGGGTTTGGTTCATATAGCTTTAAGATCAAAGTTGACAGAGAATGTTCATGAGCTGCTTCATGGCATCAACAAAGCCTGATTTGCATTGGTTTGGTTTTGTCAACTAAAAACTAATCCTGTAACCCAGAGTTTGTTCAACTACCTTCATGTTACAGACCCTCAAGCAGTTTGCAGTACAATTAGTATTCTGTCCTAGCCTTTTAATACTTTCATTAAGCCAATCAAGTCTGTCACATTGCTAAACCAGCATATAAATTGTCACAAAAAAAGCAGCCATAAAATTAATTCTAGCTGTTATGAAGTGTGCAATAGGCATATCAGTAACAATCCAGATTATTTGCAGATATAAACTATATGTGAGTGGTTCTAAAAATAAAATAAAAAATGAGCTACTTAGTATTTTTAGGTTTAAATGTTTACTTAAATGTTATGAAGTGCTTTAACAAATAACATACTTTCACGGATAAATTGCTTTAATACCAATTTTCCGTTGTGGCAGAAGTACTTCTGCTGTCAGGAAAGCCAAATCAAGTTCTTATACCTGACCTGAAAGTCTTTAATACTTATAAACATTCTAAAATGGCATATTTAAATACTTTACGTCTTTAAATTAATTTAAATGGATAATATCACCTGCATGTTTGTCTGATGAGTGCATAATAAGCTGCTGGCGATAGCTGTAAATGTAAGCACAAGAAAAGCTCACGTTGTTTTCCAAAGACAGTTATTAATTACAATGGTCTGTCTTAAACCGGCATTGATTGCTTAACAGGCAATTTGATTTCTAATATAATATAAAATTTTTCATAAAACTGCAATTTAAATATATTACTTCTATAGGCTATACAAAAAAGGACAAAATAAAAAGGCTGAATAAGCTGATCTATAGCATGTTAAATAGTGGTATCCTAGTCTATGAATAGTACACCACCTTAAACTCACAGAAATGGTTTGACCCACGTTTTCAGCAGCCAATGACACTGACCCGTTCAAACTGATTTTTTACGCGCATTTCACACGCAAACAACACATATCTAACACGTAGAATATTTGACACGTTGTTGATGTGTAAAATTTAACTTGTTTTTGACCCTTTTGGCTTTCCATAAAGCGTGCAATTTGACTGCAAAACGTGCGTCCTCGACGTGTGATTTGCCATAAAGACGCGCGTTCTTAATTCAAGTTCAGTTTTATTTCTAGAGCACATTTAAGCACGAAACAAGGCCAACCCAAGTGCTGCACAAACTACCTACTATGTAACAAGGAGGAAGAAAATAGTAACAAATACAAAAATATTCAAAATCAATACAACAACAAAAGCAGATAAAACAAGTTCAAGGCACAGATTATACAGGTTAAAGCCAGAGAGAAAAGTGTGTTTTAAGATATGACTTGAACGCAGATAAAGTGGAAGCCATTCTGGTGTGAACTGGTAAGTTGTTGGCCACAATAATTTGTTAATAATTATATAGGCTAACAAACGACATACATCAGGTGATTATAGTTAATCAATCAGTCCGCAGACACTTAAACATCAAGAGTTAAATAAAGGCAACAAATGCTGTTCATAAACATTGTACCCAGAAAGAGAGAGAGAGAATTTCTTTTTTACAGAAAACATGAAAGGTCAAAATCCTCATTCAAACCTGAAGTTGACATTGTCTTTAAATAAAACATCCAGATCACATCTCTTTGTAAAAGTTTTTTGTCAACATCTCCACGTGTCAGTGTACATGAATACTCTGGCTTGTCATATGTTTCTGCGTCATATTTGACTGGCGTCTGACGCTGAAGTGAAGCTGGAGCGCGCGTCAACGTCTCCTGTTTGATGTGGTCATAAAGACATTCTGTGTTTTAAATAAACGATGGTTCGTGTCATGAAAAAGGAGACAAAAACAGCAGTTATGAGTGGGTTTGCCAACCGTAGCCCCGCCCCTGTATTAACGGCGTTAAATATTTTTAACGCGTTAAAATGAAAAAATGAATCGCCTGCGTTAACGCTAATTTTGACACCACTAGTCTTTACTTCTCCACTGGTTTTTTTCTGACCCTGCTGACCCAATGAGCATATTGCTGACCAGTGTTGGGCAGTAACTAGTTACTAGTAACTTAGTTACTGTAATAATATTACTTTTTGCAGTAATTAGTAGTGTAACTAATTACTAATACAATTTCAGTAATAATATTACAGTTACCATCCATAAAACAGCTTAGTTAGTTACTTTTGATGCCTCAACCCCGCTGATTTAAAATCCAACAATCAAATAATTCCTAGATTTATTTTCATAATTTTCATGACTTGCACATGCATGTGATGGCCCCAGTGGCAAGGCAAGCTTGGAATATGGAAAAGCTTACATTCAGCAGATAAGACATATTGCATTATTTTGATTTTGTCAGGAAAAAAAGATTATCTGCCCCCCCCCCCCCCCCCCGGACATGTGGTGAATTTGGGGTATTTACTCGGCATTAAGCACCACATCCCTCTGATCAGCATGTGGTACATTATATTACTATAATTAAAACTCTTTTTGGAAAATTAAACAGTTTCTTACAAACTTATGTGATTTGATAAAATGCATAATGAAATATAATCATATATGGGTAATGGATAAATTACAATTAGCTTCAAGCTACATTTAGATTAATACAACACTTCTACTTGAATGTCACTATCAATCACTATTGAGTGTTTGTAATAATTCTGACTGCAATCCAATGTGGATTTTGGTCAAATGATGAGGCAGAAATATGTTGTTAGTAACATTCTAGATTTAAGGGGTCGTATGATGCGATTTCAATTTTTCCTTTCTCTTTGGAGTGTTACAAGCCCTTGGTGCATAAAGAAGATCTGTAAAGTTGCAAAAGACTAAAGTCTCAAAACCAAAGAAATATACTTTATAAAAGTTAGTCAACCACGCCTACCTAAAACGGCTCATTCTAACACGCCCCCACACGTCTACGTCACAATGTGAGAAGATTTGCATAACACCGCCCAAATGTTCACGCAAAGAAAGAAGGCATAACTTTTATTCTCGCTGTAGTATTGTTGTTGCCGCTGCGCCATGTCGTGAAGGCGCTGTGTGTTTTGTTGTGATGAAATGCGACACTAATTTGTTTGGCCTTCCAAAAGAGGACGATATCCACTTTGTCATGCCTGGAGCTGAAAAAAGAGGACATGACTAGAAATCAGTGGTTAAGTTACAACACTGTTCCAGAACACTTCAACCCATATATTGAGATGTTTGCAGCACATTTTGTGGAGGACTGTTTCTTGATCCTGGGAGAGTGGACTACAATGCTGGCTGTTCTGACTCACAGCCTGTAAAGTACGTTTTTTTTATTTAAAGAATTTGCCAATGACGATTCAAACGCCAGTTTTGAGCAGTGTAGAGTAGCGCTTGTGTTTTGTCATTTCTCCGATCACAAAAGCAAACATGGTTTTATGTTTACGCGGCGTGATGCAACGCAACTCGTAAAAAGTCAGTATAAGTCATTATAATCAGTAATTTTTTCCCCACTGGATGCAACAAATGCCTGTTTATAATGGGATTTAATGTTTTTATCTCGTTGCGCCGGGACATGGCATCACAATATGATGAGGGGCGTAACATTTCCGTCACACACTTGAGGTATTCGGGGGGGGGGGTTCCATCACAACGCACGGCATAACTCGGCCAATGCAAGAGCACACCCTCCGCTTTTCAGAACGATGAGCTTTGTAAAAATCGACGGTTTTCAGAAAGGCAGGGCATAGAGGAGTATGTGGAAAATAATGTTTTTTAAACCTTAAACCGCATAAACACATTTCATTACACCAAATACACAAAATAATGTTCTTTTTAGCAACATCATATGACCCCTTTAAGAATTTTATGGGGAAGTTTACAAGTTACAAATTCTGTGGGGTGTTGAAGAAAGAAAAAGTATTGAACTAGTAAGTGTGAACTAATTACTGTTGCCGAAAGTAAAAGTAAAGTAACAAATATTACTTTGAAAGGGTAGTAACTAGTTATGATTAATATATTACATTCTTTGAGTAACTAGCCCAACACTGTTGCTGTCCAATGTAGTAATCTAGTATTGCATCCTTCCCGTGGGCTTTTAATAATTTTTAACTTCTCAGCCTGAGTTAAATCTCTTTTTTGGCTCATTTTATCTGTAAAATAAAACCTGCTTAATAATTATGCACACCTGAATATAAACCATTTTTCACTTCCAGCCTTCATGAAAAATAATATATAGAATATAAGTGATTAAATACAAGATTAATAATAGTAGTTATTAAGATTGATATTGTTTGTAATTGGTCAAATGTGCTTGAAAAAAATTATGATCAGAATATCAACATGCATAATAATTATGCACGCACTGTAATAATGGAATTTAAGTAGATTACTCAAACAGTTCTTGAATAACGCATGAACAAATTTGACGAATAGCACTCAAAAATGGATGTGAGACTATTTCTCTGCCAAAGGTTTAGCATATTGAGACCAAACTTGTTATGTGTTATAATGACTATGACCTGAGGCTACTTGCACAGTTTCGGTGCAGCGCCACCTAGTGGTCAGGAGATATGAAAAATGTATATTTTTTCTTAACTTCTGAATGGATTAGCCAAAAATGGTTTCTTTAGATTCAATGCAGTATGCTGAGCGCAGCATACCCAATTTTCCCGTGTCAGCCATTTTGGGCGTCAGCCATTTTGAATTTAGTTGTAAAATGCTACATTTTACAAGCACTTTGGCTGTCTTTACCAAACTCTGTATGTGTACTCAAAACATTTCGGGGCAGTGCCACCTTATGGTCAAAAGTTGTAATGAAATTTCAAAAAATGTTAAGAACTTAAATTAGCCTATTGTAATGAAATTATACATATATTCTTCAATATATTCTTTGGCTTATGCTGAGAACATAGATATCAATTTGGTCAGCAGAACTTCCTGTCTGCCATTTTAATTTGTTGAAAATCCACTTTTTTAAACAACTCCTAGAATGTTGGTCCAATTTTCACCAAATTTGAGTCAGATCATCTTCAGACTATGCTGACAAAAGGATATGGATTTTGTGTCGATAGACAAATCCATTTCTGTATGGAGCTGCAAATTTGAGGCATGATGCCAAAATGACTGAAGCTGTATCTCAGCAAAGATTTTACATATTGACACCAAACTTTGTGTGTGCCATTGTCACCTTTGACTAAAATCATCTTAAAATGGCTTCAGTTACTGGCCTTGATAGATTCCGTGGTTCATGCCGAGAACCTCAATATCGATTATGCCTTAATTGGCCAAACTTCCTGTCTGTTTTTTTTTTGAAAACCTGCTTTTTCAAATTCATCCTTGACCGTTGGTCCAATTTTCACCAAATTCAAATCAGTTCATCTTCAGACCATACTGGCAAAAAAGTTATGGATTTTGTGTCAATATACGAAATGGTTCTCATTTAATGCATCAATGAATTTGCTTGAATGATGCCAAACTGCATCTGACGTTGTATCTCTACAAAGCTTTGACATATTGACACCAAACTTTGTATGTGCCATTGTCACCTCACACTGACTATGCCACATAAGTTTGGTAACAGCACCACCTATTGGTCAAAAGTGATAAACCATTCATTAAACCCTTTGGTGTCTGAGGTGATTTTGGGGCCTCTGAGATGTGACATGCCCTGACATTTTTGCTTATTTCAGCTACTAATAAAATACTATTGGTTAACATGTATTTTTTCTGTATTCAGCACAAATTTTGCTATAATAATATGTGAGCAAGATGGATGTACATGTTTGCATTTTTTAGAAAAAAAAATGCATGGTTAGTAAGTTTTAGAAAAAAATATATAGCTGAAATAAGGCCATAAAATCCATACTGAAAAGTTCCGAATACGACTTTTGAGTAATCAGTCTTATAGGCTAGCATATTTACTTCATGTGAAAATCATCCTGCATACTCATTCACTCAAAACAATACATTGATTTAAATTATATAAGACATGTTTTGTGTTAGAAAGCTGTTTGCAAGGGAATGACAATGGCCATGAATATGCAGTAATTCACACTTGAGAGACAAAGGACCGCCCCCTAATGGCCCATCTGTGTGACTGTGACTTTGAGGCAGGTAAGAACGAATGTGAGGAGATTGACAAAATGGGGTTTGATCATCCCACCCCCCCCCCCCCCCCCCCCCCCCCCCCCCCCCCCCCCCTTTCCCCCCCCCCCGTTGTATTATTTACAACACAGTAAGATCAAAGTATACATAACAAAGACATATTATTGAGCACACTGATCTATCCACAGAAACGTGAACAGACTTTGTGTCATTCCTGAAAACAGATTCTGTTCAACAAGTGAACCAAGTAAACCAATCCTGATATATCCAGTGTTACACAATGAAAGTGTAGTTGAACATCTGATGTTGGTACAGCGCTCTCAGAGGAAAACAGTTTGAAAAATTTGATACTCAAGTGAAAGTCAGCAAGATTCATCTGGGGTGCAGGTATCTGATCACTAAAAAACAAATATATATTAACTAAAGTTAATATATTAACATGCTCACAGATGTTTTTGTTGTTTGTTTTTTAGTGATCAGATAACTGCACCACAGATGTCAGCTGCACCATATACTGTATACAGGTGCATCTCAATAAATTAGAATGTCGTGGAAAAGTTCATTTATTTCAGTAATTCAATTCAAATTGTGAAACTTGTGTATTAAATAAATTCAATGCACACAGACTGAAGTAATTTTAGTCTTTGGTTCTTTAAGTGTGATGATTTTGGCTCACATTTAACAAAAACCCACAATTCACTATCTCAACAAATCTCCTCAATAGAATATGGTGACATGCCAATCAGTTAATCAACTCAAAAACACCTGCAAAGGTTTCCTGAGCCTTCACAATGGTCTCTCAATTTGGTTCACTAGGCTACACAATCATGGGGAAGACTGCTGATCTGACAGTTGTCCAGAAGACAATCATTGACACCCTTCACAAGGAGGGTAAGCCACAAACATTCATTGCCAAAGAAGCTGGCTGTTCACAGAGTGCTGTATCCAAGCATGTTAACAGAAAGTTGAGTGGAAGGAAAAAGTGTGGAAGAAAAAGATGCA
The DNA here is from genome assembly GCA_018155175.1 of Sinocyclocheilus anophthalmus. NCBI lineage: Eukaryota > Metazoa > Chordata > Actinopteri > Cypriniformes > Cyprinidae > Sinocyclocheilus > Sinocyclocheilus anophthalmus. Next base: position 51,580 of record JADLZN010005210.1, on the reverse strand, counting down.
CAACCAACCGAGAGAACCGCAGCCTTATGAGGATTGTCAAGAAAATCAATTCAAGAATTTGAGTGAAATTCACAAGTAATGGACTGAGGCTGGGGTCAAGGCATCAAGAGCCACCAACACAGACGTGTCAAGGAATTTGGCTACAGTTGTCAATTCCTCTTGTTAAGCCACTCCTGAACCACAGACACCGTCAGAGGCGTCTTACCTGGGCTAAGGAGAAGAACTGGACTGTTGCCCAGTGGTCCAAAAGTCCTCTTTTCAGATGAGAGCAAGTTTTGTATTTCATTTGGAAACCAAGGTACTAGAGTCTGGAGGAAGGGTGGAGAAGCTCATAGCCCAAGTTGCTTGAAGTCCAGTGTTAAGTTTCCACAGTCGTGATGATTTGGGGTGCAATGTCATCTGCTGGTGTTTGTCCATTGTGTTTTTTGAAAACCAACGCCACTGCCCGTTTACCAAGAAATTTTGGAGCATTCATGCTTCCTTCTGCTGACCAGCTTTTGAAGATGCTGATTTCATTTTTCCAGCAGGATTTGGCACCTGCCACACTGCCAAAAACACCAAAAGTTTTTTAAATGACCATGGTGTTGGTGTGCTTGAATCTATGGGGTATTGTCAAGAGGAAATGAGAAACAAGAGACCAAAAAAAAAATGCAGATGAGCTGAAGGCCCCTGTCAAAGAAACCTGGGCTTCCATACCAACCTCAGCAGTGCCACAAACTGATCACCTCCATGCCACGCCGATTTGAGGCAGTAATTAAAGCAAAAGGAAACCCTACCAAGTATTGAGTACATGTACAATAAAGGAACATACTTTCCAGAAGGCCAACAATTCAACAATTTTTTTTTTTATTGGTTCGTATGAAGTATTCTAATTTGTTGAGAAGTGAATTGGTGGGTTTTTGTTAAATGTGAGCCAAAATCATCACAATTAAAAGAACCAAAGACTTAAACTACTTCAGTCTGTGTGCATTGAATTTATTTAATACACGAGTTTCACAATTGAGTTGAATTACTGAAATAAATGAACCTTTTCCATGACATTCTATTTATTGAGATGCACCTGTATATATTATATTAGGATGTTCATTTTAACCGGTTAAGCATTAAAGGGATACCCCACCCCAAAATGAAAATTTTGTCATGAATCACTTACCCCCATGTCGTTCCAAACCCATAAAAGCTTTGTTCGCTTCAGAACCAAGGTAAGAATTTGGATTATTACAAACAGGGAGGCTGGTGACCGTTTCCAATGCCTGCCAAGGAAATTACATGTCAAGGTCCAGAAAGTTATGAAAGACATCGTCGAATAGGTTCATCTGCCATCAGTGTTAAAACCGTAACGTTAGAATAGACAAGAATAATTTTAGTGCGCAAAGAAAAAAAAATAGACTTTATTCAACAATTTGTATCCTCTTGTGTCTCTCCGCATCACCGTAGCGCCATTTTGGAGAATATTTGCTGAACGCAAGCAGCGTACGCTCTTCTGTGTGTATATATACTGTATAGTCTAGCTTTATTATGTTTTTCCCTGCTCGCAGAAGCGCAGCAAGTGCGTGATGTGACCAAATAAATCCTCATGTTCTGTTGTTTGCTGCTTTTTGAGCATGTAAAATTAATCCCCGGGAAACAAATGTTAATATTTTTAACAGGTCACAGACACTTATCCTTTCTAATTTAAATCAATTCTAATTTAAAATAATCTTGGCGTTAACGGTTATATCGTTAACGAGCGTCGGTTAGGACCAATAAACATACCGTATTGTCCCGAATATAAGACGATGTTTTTTTTGTTGGAAATACATCTGAAAAAAACGCGGTCATCTTATATTCAGACTTTGACATGTCAATAATACACCAACAACAATAGGTGGCGCCAAATAAGCATAAAACAAGTGTGCCATGAAATACATAATGTAAAGCGTGTTGTAAAGATCGCGAGTAAAAAAAAAAGAAAAAGAAAAGCTTACAGCTGCATGAGACTGTCACGTTAGCCTGATGGGACCAAACTCCCGTTGTGATTTTAAAACGTAAGACAGTACCCAGATTGGAAGACTACAGTAAGATTTAACTTCTACTCTTAATAAGATGTTGGTAGGCTACTATTAGATGGATAGGCTAAATGTCCTAATTCAGATGGGATACCTGTGTTTTTTTGTTTGTTTTTTTAAGTGTATATTTTTTTAATGTGGATTGTTGGTACATTGTACCAGTTTTTACCATACTTTCAAAACAAATTAAAATAGGAAAAATATGCAATATGAAAATAATTGAAGACAAAAGGTGTTTTACTGAGAAAAAACAAGATTTTTCCAAAAGGTACATCTGGAAAAAGGGGGTCGTCTTTATTAGGGCCAAATACATATATATATATATATATATATATATATTCGATATATATATATTTCATTTAAAAGTCGACACTTCAAGCTTTCTTAAGATATATTTCTCATGTCTGTGTGTCAAGTATTCACTGAGTTTTTGGGTGTTAGTATCAATATGTTAGTCTTAAGGTTATCTATAAGGCAATGTGCTCAAAAACAGTGACAAAATTCGCATTTAGAAGATATAAGCATTCAAAGCATGCAGTTCGTCACTTCCACCAAAACGGCTCAACAATCTTTTTGACGTCACATCGTACTTCAGCTTCTCATCAAACTTTCTGTCCAATCAAATGCACTCTAGAATCCGAAGCGCCCGCCCCTATACTATAAAATAGACGCTGAAGCCGCGGCTGAAATCGGTCACTTGTCCACAGAATTACTATTTTCTGTACAGTGAATGGCACATAGTGCACTATATAGGGGACAGGCAATGATTCAAACAGTGTAAATATGCTTTCCATTGAGGAAAAAAAGAAGTCTGGTTTCGCGCTGTGTCACGCTAACCACCGCACCGCACACACAATCTGCTCCGGACAAGAGACACGATAACACGGAGCGGATCACATGCGCGAGTCGGCGCAGACCACAAAATGTATCTGAGCTATTTGAATTCTAGACAGAATGCTATATTTTATAGCAATATGGATGAGATTGTGGCTGGTATACCCTGTCAAATGCGGCTTTACGGAGCTCAATGGCTCTGAACGGCTCTAGCCCAAGCTGTGATATAAACAAACGCCATTGGCTATTTTAAAAAGGGGCGGGGCTGCTTGATATGTCCCGCCCTGTCTTACTGTTTCAGTTCAAATGACGTCAACACATAGAGTAACGCTACGTGTTTCTAAGCATTTCAGGGAACCTTTAAGTGATGTGTTTCAATAGGATATTCGCGGAGACTGAGATGGCTGAAAGCACACCCTGTTTATTTTCTTTGAAAAACATTTTTTAACAGGGCCACCTATTGGTCAAAAGTGGTAAGCCATTAAATCATATCACTAGTGGTTGCATTTAGACTTTTTCATCTTAAAATGGCTTTAATTACTCACTGTTGCAGTTGGTCTGATGCTTGCTGCCGGTATCATTTGAAACTGCAATAGGTCTACTTTTATTTGTGTATAGTCATAATAACAAATAAACAATGTGATTTTGTAAAATTAAGAAAACAAATAGGGTGTGCTCTCTGCCGTCTCTGTCACCTCTCTTCAGACACGTAAATAAAACAACCTGAAACTCAGTGAATACTCGTCTCACAGACATGATAAATATATGTATAGAAAGCTTGGGATGTCTACTGTTAAATTAAGTTACATTGAAAACAAATATTCTCTGATAACGTAATCTGTATGAAACCAACGCAAGCTCCAGTTTTTCCCCATCTAAACTCATCTCTAATGTGACCATGCCCATGAGCTGCTCTGCTTTTCAAATTTTAATCATCCACGTGAGATGCGCAGACATGTAAATGCCTACATCACCTCCGTAAACAAACGTGAAGATTAATCGAGTTCATCTCGGCTACTTTTTGTTCATGGAAGAAGACATGCTGAGAGGAATAACCCAGAATTTACCTCAGAAGAAGAACACGATGCGAAGCGCAGCTTGATCCAGTGGAGATCATTCTGATGAGGAAGATTACTTGCGTTAGTTGTTATTGTGTTATTGTGACATTACTTGTACACATTTTCCTAGTTGGACATTTCCCAAACTATAATTCCTGACTACATGTATGAAATCAAGTGAAACATTTTGAAATGTGTCATTTCATTGAATCTAATTGCCTCACAATCCCAGGATTTTTTTTTAGAAAAAAGAAGATCACAAGATATAAAAGTGGTATGAGTGTAAACACTGTAACACTCTGTTAGAGTCTAAGAATGTTTGGCACAAAGGTGTGTTACTATTCAAATCTCAGTCAGTATGTTCAATATTGTGTCCTTGACCTTCTCTGTGTATATTTTGATTATAATATACTTAATATGTATGTGTTGTAAATAAAATAGGCTACAAATAATCAAATCCCCAATTATTTTACTCTCCTCACATACTTTGTTACCTGCTTCACATCCACATTACTGACTGATGGCTCATTATGGGAGGCTCTTTGTCTCTCAGGTGTGAATCACAAAATATTCATGGCCATTATTACTCCCTTGCATACAGCCTTTCTAACACAGATCATATCTTACAAAAGTTGTCAATATATTGTTTTCTGTGAATGAGTGAACAGGATGATTTTCCACATCATTTTGTAGGAGAAACTCCAGTCTATTATATCCAGTTCTCAAAAGTCTTGTGAACAAATGTACTCTATTGTTTTATGGTCTTATTTTAGTGACTTAAAATTTTAGTTTTTCACTAATCACACATAAACATGTTTTCTCAAAAACACAAACATGTACATTCATCCTGCTCACATATTATTGTAGCTCAGTTTGTGCTGATTACAGTGAATTTAGGCCCCGTCCACACAGAGATGCGTTTAGCTGTATACACATAACTTTTGAATCGTATAGGCATTTCGTCCAGACGGATCCGGCGTTTTGGGTGAGTGAAACCGATAATTTTTGAAACCGGGTCCCAGAGTGGATAAATCTGAAAACGCCGCCCTTGCGTTTTCGTGTGGACAGCAAATCCATATATTTTCTGAAACGATGACGGCATCAGCCCACGTCTCGCCCCTAGTCAACAGCAACAAAAACATGAACAAACACTGAATGATTGTCTTTTTATTAACTAACATTAACACAGATTAATAAATGTATTGTTCCATGTTCGTTTGTATACTGTGTGCAAGGTTTATGCGCATAGTCCAAGTCTTCTTCTCCGTTTTTAGTGTATCTCTGTGGCAGAATTACAGCGCCACATGCTGGTCTGGCATGTATACTACAGCGTTTTGTGTCGGTTTCGTGGTTTCGTGTGGACGCTATAACAGTCATAGCCTGTCACAAGGTTCATTTTGTATTATCTTGGCGTGCTATGTTCTTCCGGACCATTAGGTGGCCCTAGTAGCTCTACCATTTCTGTATAAAGGAAGGAAGCAGTAGAGTGAGAGAGAGACTCAGTTTGAGCTCCACATGGTTTCTTGCTGTGCTACAAACAATCCTGGTTTGAGAAACATTTTGTTTGCTGTTCAACCGTAAGTTTGATGTTTCATGTCACCCATTGTTGTATTTTGTAGGATCTTGGTGAAAGCTTATGAAGGTTATTTTGCAATGATTTGCATACCATGTTTGTTTGGTTTATGGACTCTGACTGGTTGTTCTCTTTTCTAGAGGATTTCTTGTTTTGCCTCTTCTTGTGATTAATTGTCGCAATGCATGCTGAGGCTAGCATGTTTACAACCATGTTGCTGTGTGGATGCACAACTGTGGAGTTCTTTTGAGTGCATTATTGCAAATGTTCAAGGATTATACCCAAAGCGTTCCTGGCCCCGTAGTTCAAGGACTTCTACAAATACAGAAATCATCTAATCATCAGATAAAACAGTTGATTTATTCATGAACTACAACCATTGACCTGTACTGTTTTGGCTAATCTACAGATTATGGGACATTTCACATTCAAGCCTTTGCACATTTCTACTGGATGTTGTTTCATTGCTTAATTTTATAATTGTCAGCCCTGGGGGAGGTTGTTTGTTGGTGCTTTTATAAATTGTCGCTTGTAACTATGGAGTGAAAATGGTTCAATACACATTTGGAAAAGGAATTTAGACTGTTTTGGGCCTTTTTGCATTTACTGCAGAACTTACACCCAATAACCAATTAGACCCTTTGCAAAGATACTAATCCCCCCTTTTTTTCTGGTATAGCAATCCCAGTTTTGAATAGCTGGGACAGTTATAGAGTGGCGCCCGAACAAGGACGTGCTTTGCTAAATGAGGGTTTAAGGGTTATGGTCTGTTTAGTAATTGTTGTTTGTTGGGTTTCAGTCATGTCAGTCACATCACATGGTATGGAGGATGAGTACGAACCCAATCCTAATTTCACTGCCAGTCCGTTTGTCACCAGAAGAGATCCACAACCTGTGCAAGAACTTATTCATACGTTCAGTGACTTATATCTCAACTCTGATGAAGATAATAATTCCAACGTTCTTCCTGATGCTCCATTTCTTCCTCCTCCTCCCCCTGACGAACCAGTTCCTGATATTCAACCTTCAGCAGAGTTAACGGATTCATTATCCAAGCGTATCTCAGCCCTTGAAGGGCAAGTTCAAGCCTGCACCCAAAAACTAAATCAATATTGTTCACACTCTGAGTTTATGGACCAGTCTTGTTTATTAGAAGATAAGTTGAACTACAAGATTGAAAGGGAGTGTGAGAGAGTTAAGTGTTCTTGAGCTGAGTATAAGTGATTTGGGAAAGTCAGTGGTGGATTGTTTGAAGAGGAGAGATGCCCAACTCGAAAAAAAGTTTAATTCATATGCTCGTGTTATGTCTACCCCAGTTTCTCTTCCATTGTTCACCCCTGCCTTACCAAAAAATGCCAATAGGTCACGAACTGTGCAGCCTCATACCCCCAGCATGCCTGATACTACAACATCTGTTCCATATCGCCCCCCGGTAAGAGTTGAATTCCCGCAGTTTGGCTCAGAAGAAGACAATGATCCAATTGCTTTTGTTGAACGATGCGAAGAGTATTTTGCACTCAGACCGCTTGGGGACTCCGAGATTCTAGCTTCTCTCACTTCAGTGTTGAAGGGGACAGCTAAAGACTGGTGGCTAGCAGAAAGGAGACACATTTTTACTTTGGATCAGTTCAGTTCAGATTTCTTGCACGCCTTCTTGTCTGATGACTATGAAGCCGAAGCTGCTAAGCGCCTAATGGAAAGGAAGCAAGGGCCAAAAGAATCTATCCGAGACTTCGCTTACCATTATCATGCTTTGGGTTTGCGGTGGAAGAAGGGAATGGCTGAGAAGGAGATTGTACAGTCGATTTTAAGAAACTGCAATCCTCGACTTGCAAGTCTGTTAAGGGGCACCGTGAAAGAGGTGGGGGAATTGGTAAGAGTTGGAACACAAATTGAGAGGGACTTTGAGGAGGCCAAGAAGTATTGGAGCCAGGCCAATGCTGAAACCCAGAAGCGCCGAAACCAAACTGACCAAGGTACCCATCACAAGGTGAATCCCTCACATGCTCGTATTCTGCAGTCTGTTCCTAATGCTAGTATATTAAATTTGAATGTGATCACCCTGCCAATATTGATTTGTGGAAGATATTTTCAAGCTATGATAGATACTGGTAACTCACTAACTCTCATACAAGAATCCTGTTGGAAGCAGATGAAACGCCAAGAGCAGTTGAGTTCCAGCCGAGGGCAAACATTCAAACAAGCCAATGGCCAAGTGTTATATGCTTTAGGTTTGTGGAATTGTGAATGTGAAATGCAAGGAAGGAGGTATGATTTGACATTGTATGTAATGAAGGATGAGGATCTCACCGTACTAGTTGTCTTGGGTATGGATTTTCTGATGACTACGGGAATCAAGTTGGATTTTCTTAATGCTCTTGCCTGCCTTGGATCACGGAAGAGAAGAAACATTCTCATTCATGCCTGTCAATTCCCCCAATGCATTGCTCTCGTTCTACCTTGCCTTACCTTTGCCAGAAGAGTCATCAGAAACCCAGTCATTTATCCAGCAACTAATCACCAATGCAGACACGACTCCAGAATGTCAGTCACAACTCAAGCATTTGATGAAAGAATGGCCCATTGTTTGCACCAATGAAATAGGATGCACTGACATAGTCAAGCAACGCGTCATTACCACCAATGAAGTACCCAGCCGTAAAAGACCATACAGAGTATCACATGAGAAACAACAGTTAATTGAAAAGGAAATTAAGGTAATGCTGGACAAAAAGATCATTAGACCCTCGCTTTCTCCATGGGTAGCACCCGTGGTCTTGGTACCAAAGAAGGGAGGTGGTCAGCGATTCTGTGTCGATTTCAGAGGTTTAAACTCAAAAACATACTTGGACGGTTACCCCATGCCTCAAATATGAGATTCTGGAATCTCTGCATGGAGCTGCTATTTTCAGTATCCTTGATCTCAAAAGCGGGTATTGGCAAGTTGAGATGGAGCCAGACAGTATTCCCAAAACTGCATTTGCTACATCTTCAGGATTATATGAATTTCTTAGTTTACCTTTTGGCCTCAAAAACGCCGCAGCTACATTTCAGCGACTGATGGTGTTGATACTGAAGGATGTGATGGGTAAGAGTTGTTTTGTGTACATCGACGATGTAGTGGTTTACTCAAAGTCAGAGGAAGAGCATCTAGCCCACCTTAGAGAAATCTTCCAGTGTCTGAACCATGCAGGTCTCACCTTAAACCTCCAAAAGTGTAACCTGATGCAGAACTCTTTAAAGTTTTTGGGGCATGTAATCTCAGCAGATGGAATTAAAACTGACCCTGCTAAAGTTGAAGCTGTTGCCAACTTTCCTGTTCCCAAGTCCCTAAAAGAAGTGCAACGTTTCTTAGGTCTAGCAGGATGGTACCACCGATTCATCCCCCAATTTTCTGAGAAAGCTGCCCCGTTGCATGCCTTTAAAAGGAAGGGAACTACATGGACTTGGACAGAGGAGTGTCAGAGTTCTTTTGAGTTGATCAAACATGAACTAACCAGCGCCCCAGTTTTAATTGCTCCGGATTTGTCAATATCTTTCAGAGTCCAGGCTGATGCCAGTGATATTGGTTTGGGAGCGGTCTTGACCCAAGATATAGACTGTGTCGAACATGTCGTTGCCTATGCCTCACGTCTACTGCAAGGAGCTGAGAAATCGTACTCCGTTTCGGAGAAGGAGTGCTGCGCAGTGGTATGGGCTATTGAAAAATGCAGGCCTTACTTGGAAGGAAGACCTTTCGAAGTGATACCTGATCATGCTGTTTTAACTTGGGTATTCAATCACCCAAAACCCTCTTCACGTCTGATCCGTTGGTCCATTCGCTTGCAAGAGTTTGATTTCACGTCAAGTATCGTAAAGGTCAGTGCAACATCGTACCTGATACACTGTCATGCAGTTTCCTGGATACCTCTCCACTGACTATACTGTCACCGGTAAAGTCCCAGGATGCTTCAACCACTTTCTCTTCATTTCCCATTGAATGGTCCGATATCGCAAAAGCCCAACAGGAAGATGCAGAAATACAAGAACTCATAAAGGCCAAAGCATCCATTGACCCAGATCTCACTCGCATTCATTACATGTTGGAGAATGGATTTCTGTTCCGCAGCATGCCACAAACTTCAATTAGTCATTCCTACCGGTTTAAGACAAAGTTCTCAACTACGCACACAACAACCCACTAAGTGGACATCTTGGCAGGCTCAAAACTCTGTTAAGACTTGTAGACATTTGCTACTGGCCTACTCTACGGTCAGATGTATGGAAACATTGTGAGGCGTGCCAGGTATGTCAGCAATACAAACCATCCATTTCAAAACTAGCAGGCCACATGCAGTCTACACCAGTAGTGGAACTCGGGCACATGTTGAGAGTTGACCTCATGGGACCATTCCCCAAAAGTTCAAAACAGAATGAGCACCTTTTGGTAATAGTGGACTACTGCTCCAAATGGGTGGAGTTGTTTCCTTTGCGGGTCGCAAAAGCCCCCCAGATCACACGCATCCTGGTGGACAAAATCTTCACCAGATGGGGTACCCCAATGTATCTGGTATCCGACCGAGAAACTCAATTCACCTCGCAACTAATCTGTCTAGTCTGCAAGCAATGGAGTGTTATTCAAAAACTGGCCACAACAGCACATCCTCAGACAAACCTCACAGAGCGGATCAACCGTGCTCTCAAAACCATGATCGCATCCTATGTTCAAGACCACCACCGGCATTAGGATAAATGGCTGGCAGAGTTTCGTTTTGCCATTAATTCGGCATGGCAAGAGAGTACCAGATTTACTCCAGCCGAAGTCATGCTGGGTCGAAAGTTGAAAGGTCCTTTAGAAAGAGCAATTCTTAGAACACCTGATCCAGGCAGCCCAGCCTAACCTGTTCTGGAGAGGTACAAGGAGTTGATCAAGACTGTGCAGAGGAATGTGGAACGAGCCCAAGAAAAACAACGTTATTACTACAACTTACGAAGACGACTAGCTCTCTTCCAGGTCGGAGACTTGGCTTGGGTTCGTACGCATCCCCTGTCACGAGCCAGTGATGGTTTTATGGCCAAGCTTGCCCCGAAGTGGAAATGTCCTGCTAAAGTGATCAAATGTCTTGGCCAGGTGAATTATTCAGTATCTTTTGGAGGTGACCCTGATCATGTAGATACTTTTCATGTTCAAAACTTGAAGCCGTATTATGGTACTGTTGAATCTCTTTCCAATTAAGGGGGAATATGTAACAGTCATAGCCTGTCACAAGGTTCATTTTGTATTATCTTGGTGTGCTATGTTCTTCCGGACCATTAGGTGGCCCTAGTAGCTCTACCATTTCTGTATAAAGGAAGGAAACAGTAGAGTGAGAGAGAGACTCAGTTTGAACTCCACATGGTTTCTTGCTGTGCTACAAACAATCCTGGTTTGAGAAACATTTTGTTTGCTGCTCAACCGTAAGTTTGGTGTTTTGTCACCCATTGTTGTATTTTGTAGGATCTTGGTGAAAGCTTATGAAGGTTATTTTGCAATGATTTGTATACCATGTTTGTTTGGTTTATGGACTCTGACTGGTTGTTCTCTTTTCTAGAGGATTTTCTTGTTTTGCCTCTTCTTGTGATTTAATTGTCGCAATGCATGCTGAGGCTAGCATGTTTACAACCATGTTGCTGTGTGGATGCACAACTGTGGAGTTCTTTTGAGTGCATTATTGCAAATGCCAAAGCGTTCCTGGCCCCCTAGTTCAAGGACTTCTACAAATACAGAAATCATCTAATCATCAGATAAAACAGTTGATTTATTCATGAACTACAACCATTGACCTGTACTGGTTTGGGTAATCTACAGATTATGGGACATTTCACATTCAAGCCTTTGCACATTTCTACTGGATGTTGTTTCATTGCTTAATTGTATTATTTTTGTCAAGTCGTCCCCCCCACCCCCCAAAGACCCCTCCCGCCCCCCGCCCCCCCCCCCCCCCCCCCCCCCCCCCCCTGGGGTGGTTGTTGTTTTGGTGCTTTATAAATGTCGCTTGTAACTATGGAGTGAAAATGGTTCAATACACATTTGGAAAAGGAATTTAGACTGTTTTGGGCCTTTTTGCATTTACTGCAGAACTTACACCCAATAACCAATTAGACCCTTTGCAAAGATACTAATCCCCCCTTTTTTTCTGGTATAGCAATCCCAGTTTTGAATAGCTGGGACAGTTATAACGCAGATATTTCTTGAGACGAGGAGGAAAAAAAAGATCGGATAGGGAAAGTTCTGGCGTCGTGTGGATGTAGCCTTAGACTTTAGCCATTAATATTTTTTAAAGATACTGAAAAAAGCACAAATGTCAGGGCATGTCAAACCTTCTCCAGGGCCCCAAAACACCCTCAGACCCCAGGGGTTAAAGGGTCATGAAACACAAAGCGACTTTTTCTGAGATTTTACCAGAGGTGTCTGTGTTGCACATCATAGAAGACAATGTTATCATCTGTTAATTTTAATTGTTGGAGAAAACTGGTTAATATCAGAATAGAGAGTAGTAGAGAGGGAGTAATATCAGAATAGTAAATGAGCATATCCAAGATGGCAGCGTGTCTGTGTCTGTGTATAAGCTCGTCTTAGTTTCTCATGTTAATTTGTCTTTTATTATCTTCAGACTTTGCTGTTTTATGTTAAGTGAGGCGGGGGATCGTTCCTGTGATTGTTTGCTGATTCTGCTGACCGAGTGCGGCTCTTACATCACTACTAATGAAAGGGAAGACGCTGAACTTTGTGTCAAAAGGGTTAAGCCCTCCTCTTTCAAAGGAAATGGCTTATTTCACACTGTAATGCAAGTGGCTTTGTCCACTAGCAATCTGGTGAACCGTTTACCATTTGTTGTTCTGATGGTAATTATTTGGGGTAGCAGTTAATGTTAAGGATAGCTTTGAATCAGAATTAGCTTTATTGGCCAGCTGTGCACAAACACGAGGAATTTCTTGTGTTTTTAAGGTGCTCCTGATGCATACATGCACATCTGACATGAGAACAGAAAAAAAACAGTAAGATAAATAGTAAGACTTAACAATAAATAATAATAATGTGTATGAATCTGGAACAGTAGATTTATGTACAGATTTGTGCATTATTTACTCCATATACAGTTGTATAAATAGAGATATGCATATGTATTTACATAATACTTGAGAAAGATATTTAAAGATGTAGAATGAATTACAGAACACAGGTAATGATTCATGTGTTAGCTGTTTAAGATGGAGATGGCATGGGGGGAAAAACTGTTTTTATGCCTAGATGTTCTAGTGCACATAGATCTGTAGTATCTGCCTGAAGGGAAAAGTGCAAACAAGTTGTGTCCGGGGTGAGAGGGGTCTTTGATGTTACCTGCCTGTTTCTTCACTCTGGAGTTGTACAAGTCTTGGGCAAGTGCACACCAATGATCTTTTCTGCTGTCCTAACAGTCCGTTGCAGTCTTCTTAGATCTGATTTGCTTGCTGACCCAAACCAGACAGTTATAGAAGAGCACAGAACCAACTCAATAACAGCGGAGTAAAACTGTCATCTGTGCCTGTGGCAGGTTGAACTTTTTCAGTTGACGAAGGAAGTACAACCTCTGCTCGGCCTTTTTCACAATGGAGTCAATGTGAATATCCCACTTCAGATCCTGAGAGATGGTGGTTCCCAGGAATCTGAATGACTCCACTGCAGCCACAGTGCTGTCCATGATGGTGAGTAGGGGGGGAGCAGGGGGGTTACTCCTAAAGTCCTCAATCATCTCCATAGTTTTGAGTGTGTTCAGCTCCCGGTTGTTGTGACTGCACCATACAGCCAGCTGCTCAACCTCTTGTCTGTAAGCAGACTCTGCATAAGTCCCTTGTTTGTCCAGATGTTGCAGGATGTAGTGCAGTCCCATATTGACTGCATCATCCACAGACCTGTTTGCTCGGTAAGCAAACTGCAGGGGGTCCAGCAAGGGTCCAGTAATGTCCTTCAAGTAGGCCAACACCAGTCTCTCAAAGGAAGTTACTGTGTTACTTTCTGAGTCAGTAGTTTTAAAAAATATGTATTATTAGCTTTAAATCTTATTGTCTCTAAGACCTTACATCCTACTGTAGTTGGCTGCTACAGACCTCCATCAGCTATAATTATAATAATAATATATTAATTATGTATTAGACTTTTCCTTGAATTATAAGGAGCTTCTTCTTCTGGATGATTTTAATGTAAATTGGCTGCAGTCGGCATCTGATGGTTTTAAAGCAATCTGTGACACTCGTAATCTCTTTCAGTTAGTTGAGACACCTACTAGACCTAACTTGAAGGATTACAAAAAGGTCGAGGCTGGAAAGTAACAAATTACAAAAACTTTTGTTACAGTACTTGAGTAAATGTTAAAAAAAAAAAAACAAAATTCTCTTTGAGTAATTAAATTGTAAAGTATTCAACTTGCTACATTTATTTTTTCACCAAAAGTTAAAAAAAATAGACAAAGGAGGTGCCGATGGAGAAACCGAGTGAGCCGGCGTTTGATGGGCACTTTTCAAACTACTTGGGTGGAGCCTTGCACTTCAGCCAGTAACAGGCAGGTCTGACTCGGGTGCAAAACCAATCAAAACTTCCATTTTAAATCATAATTTTTGTCATCTCCTGAAATGGGTCATGCCATTGATATTATGACAGAATGGCCCAGTAGAAGTAATATATAATAACTTATGACATGCAGGAAAAAAAAAATTTCCGTGTAAGTCCCGCTGTTTTCCCACGAATTGGCTACTTTAAACACTGTTTCCGCAGTTCTTTCTGTCCGGGGTTGAAGCGCCCCCAATAACAAGATATTCATACCTGGAATGCAAATTTTAATGGGGACCCCCTCGAAGCGCGATTGGGCTAGTTTTGAGTAGCGATTGGGTGGGTTTTCTTTTGAAAAACCTGCAACCCTGAGGAAATCCCTAATATGGACAAAGGCATCCAGCTATGGCTGTAGCTAAAAAAAAAAAAGGTAATTTCCAGGTAATATAGTATATGAATAATTCAGTGCTAATTGAAATAACATTTAATACAGTATAGAAACTATTCTGCCTTATGTGTTTGTATAAACCAATTCTAAAATTGTCATTAGGAAAATACAGAAAAAATATTATAGAATACAAATGATTGGTTATCCTCCAGAAGTGTATTTGATTTCTTAGTCAATTAAAAGACATAAGAAAAAATAAAGCCTGCCAATTAGACAAGTCAAAAGTTTTATTTTTTTTTGTTTTTTTACATTTCTGTCCGCCTCATTTCTGAAAGGATGGCTATGCCCCTATGTTTGCAGTACAGAAAACAGAGCATGAGTCTGGTTTAAAGTCATTAAAATGCACACAAGGGAATCGATAAAAGGAATCAAAATTGTAATTTTATAACAAGTAGACGATTCCTGATCTTAAGCATTGTATTTTGGATTCCTGAGCCTAGGTATGGGTTAACATAGATTAACTCAATGCTCTTTTTTTCTCCTACCGAAAATGTGCCTGGAGTCCACCTTTGTTATTATTACAAACTACATTTTCAATGTGATTTTAAACCATTCAAGTCAAGAAGACTCACGGGCTGTTTTCTCTGCTGCACACACATCCTTGTGTAAGTTTTCTTTAGCCTGTTGATTTTCATTCATAGTATTTAGCTAACTATGAACTATTTTGCAATAAGATGATATCTAAGATTATTTATTTTTACCTTATTGGAATCGAAATTAGGAATTGACAAGAATTGGAATCATTGAAATACAAACGATGCCCAACCTTACCCATTACCCCACGTTATTTTTTACTGTCAATTTAGACTGCCCGCTCCCGTTCAAATTACACCAGAGTTACCGACCGCTACCTCATTTTATTCGGGAATTTAATCCCGTGACGCAAAAAATTCGGTCGGGTCCCGTGGTTCCCACGGGAATGCAGACCTCTACCCCACTCCACATCACACCATGCCCACTTTTGTAGCATTTTTTTAAAACTGTGGTGAGAACCAACCGGTGCTGAAACAGGGGTTTCATGATAATTTAATTGCTGCTTGCAGCTATATTGTCAATAGTAACAGGAAGGGACAGTACAAAAGGAGCTCGAGACACTGGCCAAATAATCCATAAGGTCAACCTGCCTCTCTTTTCCCCTGACTACAGTAACCAAACAAACAAATGAGCACAATATGACACATGAAGTAACTTACAGAAAGGTGCGAAGTCTATTGCGGTATTGTCTATTGCCTGCTCTGCTCTGATTGGTCAGATGGCCTAGTCTGTTGTGACTGGTCTACGGCGTACAGCGCGTTTCGGAAACGATATGCCTATTTCAACAGTTCTGTATTTTGAACGCTCTACAGTATAGAAAATATAAACATCTATTTATCATACTTACAGGTTGTGATTCAGTGGAGCAGCTGGTCCAAATAAACAGGATATTGATTCATCTTTCAACCGCAAGCATTTTGTGAATCCTGCATTGAACTCCCCGAGATTAGAGAAGCAGTCGTCAGTAGAATGACGTGTTTGTGGGCGGGGTCAAGTTGTTTGCGGCCGGCCAACGTAGAACATAGGCGCGCATTATGCAAATGTGTAAGTGGGATTTGAATTTTTGAATTACTGACGACTCGTTTAGGCTGTTCGATTCTTTATTTTGGGAGACAATAAATTGCAACTTTGCAGATTGTTTACATTCACATACAGCTACATTACATACTGCATGAAAGGCAATACTGGAAATGGCATAATAGGGACACTAGTGTTTCATGACTTCATGAACAGTTGATTTTATGATAAATGGTGATTAAGAATGATGTTAAGGACTACACTTTTTTTCAGCTCATCACAAGAGTTACTCACACATTGATTATCTTTTCATATCACCTGTTCATATTTGAAATTCTATTAATTTGAAGAAATATGATTCCCAGTGTGCACAGACATGCTTGATTGTACTGAGTGCACTTCTGGTTACAGTGTTACCATCCTTTATTAAAGGGGTCACGGATGCAGGGCCTTTTAGCCAATTGACGCCCTAGGCGAAATCCCATGGCCCCCCCCCCCCCCCCCCCCCCCCAATTATATATATATATAATTCTTTTCAGACACCAGTTGCTTGTCAAATTCAAATTGGTTGTCATAGTAACAACGCTAATTTGTGGAGATTCAGTGCATTGGGTTCCACATATCTGAGTGCATTATTTGTAAATTGACTGTTAAGATAAAACATTTTGCACAATTTAGTATCTGTAATATCATTGTGTTGCAACTAGATGCCTGTATAGCCCTATGTAACAATCCCATAGTGGCTAAGACATTGCACATAATTTACAGATAAATCACACATAAATTAATTTTATACCATTTTGATTTGGATACTATATACTATACTACTACATATTGTTTAGATATTATCAATGACTACTTTTTTGTCTATCTGTTTTTTGTTCAATTTTTTTTGTTTCTTGAAACATTGATTTAAAGTGTCAGTTATTGCATTATTTCAGTCAAACTTATAAAACCCCTTTGTTACCCAAACTACATATAAAAGCTTTATCAATGGCATAAAAGTAACCAATGCAGCTAATCATTTGCTACTCGTTAACTCGTTAACGTCCCCTTTAAATAATGTGATGCTCTGCCCTCTATGACGCTGCTCCCATTAAGCGCTGTTGGAAGTGAATGAATTGATTCAGCATTTCAACACCTCCGTAAGGATGCATTTAACTCGACAAAGCGGTCTAATAAAGGATGTATTGATCTCGTGAATTAGCTAATTTTACTATACCAATATTTTTTAATTGGCTGTTAACGTTTGTTGGGAATATTACACAAAATGCTGATCCTTTAACAATGCATTGGCGAAAAAAACGCACACCTTTTTGACAAATCTGCCACAAATATTTGGACAAATTGCCACAAATACTGCTAAACAAAATACTGATTTTGTGCACTTTATTTACTGTACCACTTGATTGGCTCTATGACTTTCTCTCCTCTCCACCTGTAGCTGGTGTGTGGTGAGCGCACTGGCGCCGTTGTCCTGTGGCTGCCGTCGTATCATCCAGGTGGATGCTGCACACTGGTTGTGGTTGAGGAGAGACCCCCCCCCCCCCCCCCAATGATTGTAAAGCGCTTTGGGTGTACAACAATACACAGTAAAGCGCTATATAAATGCATCTCCATTCATTCATTCATACCAATATTTTAAATTGGCCTTTGAACTTAGCTTTATTGCATGGCAAAAAAAAGTGTTACCTTGCCAAAGCACTGACAGAGCCCACTGATCTAATGGCGTTGAGCGCTCCAAATGCAAACTTTGCATGCAACAATCAGGCAGCAATTGACAGCACTCTGATCTAGTGGCATACAGGCATTGTCAGATTGACAGTACTCTAGCCCAATAATGGGGTATCCAGTGGGGGTGGCAGTCATATTTCAGGGTGACCGTGCCACTCTTTATCTTAACCCTGCTAAAAGTGCCAGTACGTGATCTCATTGGCGCCCTTTCAGCTGGTGGCGCCCTAGGCGACCACCTAGCTCGCCTATGCCTAGAAACGGCCCTGATCGGATACGACATGCACTTTTACAAGTTGTTTGAACTGAAATGTGTGTTGGCAGTGTGTGTACACAACCACCCTATAATGATAAAGATTTAATCTTGTTAAATCATTTCCTCTTTTTTTCAAATCGAGCCGAACTAAGATGCATGTTAGTGTGATGTCACACTGACAGTCCTCGACCCACGATTGTTTGATTGACAGTAGCATTTCAGCACAGACTGGACTGGTGTCTTACCTTAGACCTGCCCTGAGTGAGCTGTCATCAGTCCACAATTGTTTCGACACTGGAGCAGGAGTAAACAAGAATGTCTCCTAAGCGATTGAGGTGTTTTGTTGTTTGATGTAATGATGAACATAGCAGTCGTCATTTACTCACGATATCGGAGCTGCTGAAGATGCAGTGGATTACATTGGTTTCTGAAGTGAATGCACCCCTGATCTACCTACATGCCTAAATCATTCCTAAATCATTTGTGATCCAGCTTCACCTCCAGAGGAAGTGAGTGTAAGGTTTTTTTTAATGAATCTTTGCAAATCGCCTTTGTTATGCTGGGAAACCTTGGGTCCTGCCATCCATATGGATGTTACTTTGACACATACCAACTACCTAAGCATTGCTGCAGACCATGTACACCCTTTAATGGAAACGGTATTCCCTGGTGACTGTGGCCTCTTTTAGCGGGATAATGCACCCTGCCACTAAGCAAAAATGGTTCAGGAATGGTTTGAGTAGCTTGAGGTGTTGACTTGGCCTCCAAATTCCCCAGATCTCAATCCAATCGAGCATTTGTGGGATTTGCTGAACAAACAAGTCCGATCCATGGAGGCCCCACCTCTCAATTTACAGGACTTAAAGGGATAGTTCACCCAAAAATGAAAATTGTCATTACTTACCTCAGTCCCCTTTCCAAACCCGTGACCCTTTCGTTTTAAAAAAAAAAAAAAAAAAAAGACCTTTATTCAATTCTTCTCCTCCTCATCCCGTTTGCCACGGCATGCTGCCATTGTGGAGAATATCACGACACATGCGCTTGCTCTCCTCTAAATGTAAACAATGCATGCACATGCTGTTCTCAACATGTGAACAAGGCACAGCGCATGCGTGTTCAACGTAAGCAGCAGCACACACATTAATTGTTTACATTTAGAGGAGAGCAAGTGCATGTGTCGTGATACTCTCCAAAATGGCAGCCCGCCATGGCAGCCGGGATGAGGAAGAGAAGATTTGTTGAATAAAGTCGTTATTTTTGTTTTCTTTGTGCACAAAGTATTCTCGTAGCTTCGTAAAATTACAGATGTCACATGGGCTGTCTGTGGAGGGTCAGAGAACTCTCGGATTTCATCAAATATATCTTAATTTAGGTTTCAATGATGAATGAAGGTCTTACGGGCTTGGAATGAGGGTGAATAATTAATGACAGAATTTTCATTTTTGGGTGAACAATCCCTTTAAAGGATCTGCTACTAACATCCTGGACACCGTCTGGCATCGCAGCAGGAGCATGCCTAGATGTTTCGGGAGGGAATACAGGGACATGGAGACCGTACACACTACTGATTTACATTATGGGCTGCTGTGATAAAATTCACCCAAGTTGGATCAGACTGTAAATTCAGCTTTTTACTTTTGTAATTATTAACGAATTACACAATGTACATATGTAAGAAGTAAAGATATTTAACTACAATATTTCGATCATTGAGATCCAATGTGTGATTTAAGTGTTCATTTAATTGAGCAGTAATGAAATTATAACCATGAACTATACTGAAAAATACTGATAGATAGCTGTGTATTATTAAATGTGTTTGAAAAATATTATCAAAGGTGGCCCGTTGCTGATCCTATTACTTTATTTTCTAGAGAATTTTCTACCCATTTCTTATGAATAAATGGAGGATAATTGGAGAGGAGGGAATCAAGATGCTGTTAATACAGAATTCACAATACGTTACAGCATAGAAAGGAACAGAAAATCACCACAGTACTTCAACAATTGCCTGAACTTATCTTAAATGTAATACAATTACCGCTTCCAAACCACAAAATGTTTTTAATGCTTTGCCGAATCTCCCATTTCCCTAATTAGCTTTGGTTAAAATGCCCATTTGTCCTTACTAGATGGCATGCTGCTTGTGTTTGGGTTTATATTTGTGTGTTATTGTACAGGGGTTACCACTGTTAACTGAACGTGCTTTGATTTGTATACTATTAAATGTCTTATTTCAAATGAAAAAAGTCTTTTTATGTCGGTTATTATAATTAATGGATGTTATGTTGACCAATTTATTATTTTTGCTGATTAATTAATGGCAAAGACAACCTTTGGAATTACTGGATATTGGTATTTTGAGTTATATTGAATGAATGATATTGTATTTATTTGTCAGAAAATACCTGTGTTTTTGGTTACCACCCTCAGCTACCATTTAAAGCAATACCATAGCATAATGAAAGTCCATTTGTCTTTTTTCCTTCCAGCTGTCCCGTTTCCCCCAAGCCACCAACTCACTGTGAAAGAGGTGTTTGACAGTGAGGGCAAACCCAAAGTAGATGTTCTGAAGGCCCACCTCACTAAAGAGGGGCGTGTGGAAGAGAGTGTGGCACTTCAATTAATTGGCGAGGGAGCGGCAATCCTCCATTCAGAGAAGAACCTCCTGGACATAGAAGCCCCAGTGACAGGTGAGTGCTGTCCTCTAGGTCCTGTGCTGAGATGCTGAAGTCTCTAGAAGAGACCCTTTTGAGTTCTTCTTGAAGTTTTCAATTTTTAGGAAAAAATCAAACGTAACTCTATATAAGGTTTTTATTAGGGGTGCTCCGATCAGGATTTGAGGCCGATCACATAAAGCAGTATCTGCCAATACAATCACCGATACTGCTCTTTTTAAAGCCTTTTTATCATGTAGAATTATTTATAGTGATCCAATCAAGATTTTTAGACATTTATTCAGGGTCTAAATTTCATTTTTGAAAATTAATTCCCAAATGAATAGGGGTGGAGGGCGGCATTTTTAGACATTTTTCAAAAATATATATTTCTCACCTGAATGTTTGCTCATGCACTGCATTGGTGTTTTTACAAATGTGCAATTGTTGCACAATAGCTTACATACAGCACAAGCCTGATTTCGTGAGCTGTATGTGGCTACGTTTAGATGTTCAATCGGACTGAATTCATTCCAATTGATGAATCTGAATGTAGTGTTTAAATGAAAGCTAAATAAAGTGATCGGGTATTGATGGTGTGTGTTTGGTCCACAAGCTTCAATCAAATTGATTTTTTTTTTTTACATGCGCACACTTCACCCATCTAGAGTTTCCACTGCTTGCACATCATTACCACGCTCCTATACCTTTATTTATTGTTTTTAAAATGCATAATATAAATAATTTATTAATTTTGGATAATTAGGGCTACAAATAAAACCGCATCATGATACCGTGCTGCTCCTATTTTCATATCACGCCAGATAAAAAGTCAATGGGGTTAGTCGCTGTGGATGAGAATCCTGTTATTCATTTTTCATTAACACTATCGAGTTCCATATGCAAATGCCATTCACCCTCAGACAAGGGCCAAGTAAAAATCCTCCATACTTCTCCAACCATCCCCCCTTCCCGAATTTTCAGCCTTTCTTTGTCGGACAAGCATCCTGATAGGCCGTGAATCTTCCTACACCTTAAAGGCCCCTCACATCAGTGACCCCCTGCCTTCCACTCGGCGGTTTTTCGGGTTAGAGTTCTGGAGATATATTAGAGTGACTGAGAACGCTTCTAAGGACACCCTAGCGTCGCTGCCAGTCATCGGCCTAGTCTTTCCATTCATCAAATTTCCTCTGACTCAAAATGGTTCTTTCTCGTCACCTAACTTCAGCCAACCTACTGGACCCCCAAAGAGCATCAGGACTCTCTTTCAACCAGGCTAGACGTGCAAGTATCAAACTTAGTCTATTTAACTGATGCATTAAGTATCAGTTACACCTATTTACAAAGGTGTGTTTGAACTAAGAAAATGATGTTTCCTTCAGGCTGTAGATCTGCTGAATATCAATTGGTACCATAGCTTCATGTTTTTATTTATCTTCTCTTTACTGCCTAAGCTTTAACCCTTTCCTATACCAACCAGTTTATGTGTTTATGTAGTATGTTAGACTAGTTTTTAAGTGTTTATGTAGTTAATAAAAGTCTTACTTGTATCACACTTGACATTTGTTCATTGTTTGCTCATAATTGGAGTCACTTAATCATGCAGATTTAAGCTACAAGCTCTGTGTAGAATTGTACATAAGAAAGTTGTTTCCCTTAACCAGGAAATTAACGTTTCTTAGAATTGACAGACAGTTGACATTGAGATGTCAAGTAAATACTTACAGCGGATCTAATATTTATAATTAATTATAACTAGCTATAATTAATTATACCCCTCATAGTCCCCTTTGCGCTGATCGCTACATAAATGGTGGAAAGGCGCCAGAAAGACTGGACCAGAATTTCCAACACCCACACAAAATTACTATTAAATCAGCAAATTCTGAGCTCTTAGACAAATTTGCCAGTATTTAGACTCTGATCCAGCAGTTGAACAACACTCAAGACGAACTTGACATGTTCCAGAGAGAACTCAGGTACTCTTATAGGCTCCAAAAGGAAACGCAGTGGGAGAGACACCCTACTCCTGCACCCTCACTTAGCAGTGCAAACTCCCTCAGGCTTGCACCAAGCTACGAGGGAGACGCCCGCACTCTTCATGCTTAACCACCCTCAGCAGCCAGAACCTCATACATACATCCGCAAACCACAGACGAGGCACGGTGGTACCCTTCCAAGCCATCCCTCGCAGCCAGTGGCATACTGTGACCCCCACCCCGAGCACATACTGACAATCTAAGCCGAAACGCCCAGCATATCGACACTATTAATGGTGAACGCGAACGGATGGCGGTGGAGTCGTTTTAAACATTTCTTGCAAGCAGACCCAGTAATCAATCATATGTGTCTGTCTCATAAGTTTAGTAACTTCTTATACATGCACATACCAATTTCTGATCAAAATCAGATGAAACTATAACTTGAATGTGCCTTCCTACAAGCAGTAAAAAGTTTTCAGTGTTATAATGTGGTTAAATCGTACGATAAGAAACTAACCAGACTTTAGCGAAGAAATCCTAATTCTCTCCGGTTTGTTACGCTCACAGAGCGTATGCCTTTTCTACGAAGAAAATCTCCAGATTAGCAGCCCCTATAATGCGGTACCAGAAATAATCGTATCCCTCATCTTGTCGAAGAACCCCACTTTCGCACTGGTTGTAGGTTGATCGAGCATGCTCCGCATTTCCCACAATTTAAGAGCCTTATGTACTGTGTTCGTATCATTGTATTCATATTGATCCTCCTCCCACATCACCTCCTTCGGAAACATTTACGCAAACTTTATGGTTCTATATCATCAGCGTCTGACTAACTATGAACTTCACCATTGCCTGGCCCCAACGTGCACCGTCGCCTGTTTTTGATTTCTTTGCGACACCTGAGCCTGCACTGTGACTCCATTACTGACGCACAGACAATCCATCGACCAACCTCGTGAGTTTCCCTATGCATGCTCCACAGATAAATCGCTGCCTCCCCCTTTGGCCCTGGATGTGATCCTTGCATTGCTTCCTTCCTAGCAACACTGACCCAGAGTGCTGAGCCAGACCCTCCTTCCCAACGGGTAATCAATCGATAAACAGCTTGCCACCCTCTCACATACCTTGTGTAAACAAAACACTGCATGTAGCCACAAGCTAGCTCCTCCACCAGCCCTAAACGCACTAACCAAGCTAACCAGCCCCCCCTCTACAGCCACTGATGATGTTAGCCCCTCCCAGCCCGCCAACTACTTGACGACCTGTGTTATGTCGCTGACAGCTGCCTAATACTTTAAACACCAAAGACGACACGACCCTTGGAAGCCTTTTAGTCACTAGGGACCTTGCATTTGAACTAGTGATGGAGAAGCCAAAGCTTCATCCGAGGGTTCTGACTCAATGATGCATTCGTGCCCACAACAAGATCCTCCACTGTTTCGAAGCGCCTCGTGCTGAGAACCCTGCTGGTCAGAACATTAAGTGCATGAAAACTCAACTCACGAAACACCTTACCACACCATAGCCAATGTTGTTTAGGTGTATCAATTTAAAGCAATCAACGAGTCCCTAATTTCCCTTATTTTAATACATTATATTTCGTAAACTTAAAGATCATAGGATACTTTTTAAATAGGCCTCCTCCTTTATTAAATGGCGTCACTAAATTTGTCGAATTTATAAAGAGATACGGATCACATACAATATATACACTGTTTCATGAGACCATAGCATCGACCATACATTCCAATCAAGTTGAAACCGCTGATGATTTAAAAAGCCTCTTTACTGAAATCACATGACCTTAGCGTTTGATGCACACTCCGAATCATGGATTCGAGAACAAAAAAATTTACTGAGGTCCCAAGGATCTACAAAGCATGTTCAACGCAAGAGGAAAATGCAAAGTAAAGAAAGAAAGAAAAAGAAGTAATAAGAGTTTTCCCCCATCACTAGTAAACAATTTCTTTCTCTCTCTCTCTACCCCCTCACTCTTGGTTTCACTGTCAAAACCCATATACTTGGGTTTTATCTGTGTTGGCTAGAATTCAATTTTAGTCTACCTCTATTTTATCTCATGTCATTTATATATGTTTATTTAGCCTGAATATCCCTATTCAGCCAAGTGAAATTTAATTAGATTTTAAATTTAATTAAATCCACGTCCTTATACACCTCTCGTTTTAGTTTCCTATAGCTATAAGGACACTCTACTTTTACTCTTCATTTTGACTTTATTCCTCTATTCTAATTTATTTACCTTTGTTTCAGGCTGAATATCCCTATTCAGCTAAGCTGAACTTAATTACATTTGACATTTAATTAAATCAGTCTGTTTATTTACCTCTCCTTTAGTCTTCTAGAGCTATAAGGGCATTCTACCTGGACTTTTACCTTATTTGAGTTATTTTACCATCTTCCCTCTTTGTATAGGATTACAGTAGTTCTAGCAACTGTTTCCTTAATGAGTTATACAGGTTATTAGTAGCCTAATCCCTGTTTCCTCTCTACTTCTCACTCCTCCGTGCCAGGCCTAGTACATTGAAGGGCAGTTACTGTTCAACACAATGTAGGCCCAGATAGAACTAGGAACACTTCCCATTGTTTCTTTTTCTTTCACTTTTTCTTTTTGACCTTGAGGTATTTGGTGTGTCCCTGCTAGATTAGCTAACAGTCTAACCCTAGGTTTATGAGTCTATTGCAGCATCACCCACAAGTGACACCTGCTTAGCCATATCTCCTTGCAAAAACTAAATGGGTAAAATCCTCCTTCCTTTTGCTTTTTGATTTAATCTTATTTTATTTCAGTTTTGTTCATAGTGACCAAACATGTAAACCATCAGTGCTTTGAGTAATAGTTTGACCACACGTATAGCCCGGTCATCATGATCCCTGCTTACAGCCCCCTCAACAAAGTTACTCAAACTCTCCCTTTGTGTTCACGAACACAAAAACATAGCACCCTATCTCACTAGCTGCCTCCCACCAGCTATTCTTACCTTACACGGCCTACACAGCCGTTCTCCATACAGATAGCTTAACACCTTTGTTCGTACTTGCATTTGCCTTGTGCCTCTCTCTCTCTGGTGTTCCCACAAGTGTGCCAGTATGTCGCAGACATCCAGACCTGCCAGCTCACCAGGACCACCTGGACACTCAGTAGAGCATTGTAATGGACATCATTCAGCTCAAAGTAGCCAACGACCTGCAATGGCAGAGAAAGGAACTGTGACTGTGACACAAGTGGACACCTGACACCCTGCCTGAACCACCAGGATCTGACCAGCATAATCTTCTCCTTGGTCCACACCCTCAAGGGTCTCAGACAGGAGGTATATGAGCTGAATCTGCAAGTCACAGAGTTTTACAGGGAACTGACACCTGCTCAACGAGAGAAAGCACAGAACAGATGCAAGGAACCTTACAGAATGGTGCAACAGAAGGAAATCACCAGTCTTCAGGAGGTGCTAACAGCTGCTGGACACCAAGCGCAGCTGGAAAAAGCCATCAGACAGGACTTGAAAAGAGAACTGTTTCACACAAAAGTCACTGTTAAAAACAACATATGTCGAACTAAATGAGAGAGACACCAGATCTAAGGCCTTAGAAGGTCATCTGCATGCAGCCAGAGCTGAAGTCCAAACCCTGACTCAATAATTCTGCAACATTAAAGAGGAGCTTGACATGGTTCAGAGAGCATTGAAACAGTCCTGCCGACTGCGCATGGACTCACGTAAAAGACAGCCTGCTGAACATCACACCGCCAGCAGTGCAAGCCCCCTCACCCCTGTACACAGCTACGAAGGGGGGAGAGCCAAAGCCTTCTTTTTGAGACTTCACATGTCAGCTCCCTGAAAACCTCTGCAGCTGCAGAAGTAAAAAGTTTAATTCAGGCGAACCGAAACAACGCCTGTCAGTGCCACCTGCAAGCAGCCCGAGCTGAAATCCAAGTCCTTGCTCAGCAACGAGACAACTCCAAACACCAATCGGGTAAAGTCAAACGAAGCCAAGGTGAATTCAATGTCACAAAAGAACTTAAATATGCTTGCAGACCACAACGTGAACAGACAGGGAAAACATGACACAGAATTTCCCTTGACAAGCAGGCCCAGGCCCCCTCAGCCAAGAGTCCGAACCTGCAAGAGGGGGGCGAGAGGCCACTGTTCACACTTCACCAGCCAGCAACCACAGGGGGGGGTGGGGCAGGGACCCTTCCAGAGATTCACTGCAGACACACACACCGTGGGGCCCCACAGACCCCAACAAGATGGCCAGAGACAATACAACTGGCAACCTAAATACTGCAGAGGGCCACAACACTTGCCCACCTGCAAAACATGGACTTTTATACTTTAACTCTACCCAATGTGACCACACAAGACAGACTATCTGCTCAGGATCACCTCCGGCCTTGAGGCACACAACATTCTGTACCAGCAGTCTGAAACTGTCAAAGTGGATTACAAAAACTACAAGCCTGCTGCAGCCAACTCTGAGTCTACGGCAGACGACAGAACAGGCCACGAGGGAGGAAGGCTTAAACTCCAGAACCTTCCCTACTCCTGAAATCCGCATCACATTGTGAGTCACCACCCAAGCGCCATGGCCTTCCCCAGCACAATGACCACCTGACATCTGCGGAACTCCGCCCATATGGCCTACAGAGGACACAGCGCTACCTCTATAGAGACTGTTAAAATCCTGCCCATCTCTGCACAGTACCCAGAACTGACTCTGGAGAGCACACAGGCCAGCAACAGAGATCCTGAGGACATTAAAGGAACTGATCCTGAGAGTGGCCTCACCAGCAGCTTAAACAAGCCATCATAAAGGAATTCTCAGACCCAAAGTCTGAACACGGACTGATCGCTCCCCCAGACACCAAGCAGGGCCGGCATGAAACTCACCATGCTTACTACCACAGACTTCGACAAACTTACTCCAAAGCTCACAATTACCCTGGGATGGAGGAGGACACCAGCTTCAAGAGCCTCTTCCTCCGAAACCTCCATCCTATTGTAAGTTTCAACCCACTTCATAGGCGCTTAGGCACATCGCCGCAGAATCCTATTCAACAACTGGCGTGACCTTACACGAAGCCTTTAAACAAGCACAAGGCCTCGACTAAAAGGTGTTTGTAAGACTCCACCTGATTCTGAACTTCATAACTCAGAATCCAAAGCGGGCACCAGTTGGCACCCAGCATTGCCACAATGCAAACCCCTTCTACAGAAAGCCCCTAGCCAGAAAAGGACAGAGCCATCACCATGGACACAGACTCAGGTTCCAGACCAACCACTGGCAGAAGCCATGAAAAAGGCCGTCCTCACCCTGCGAACACCACGGTATGTCCAACAGCAGTCCACCACAACATCCTCCTCCACACCCTTCACACAGGTGCCGAACGGAGGCTACACAAGGACAGCTGGACACGCCTACTTCTGAGTTACAGGAGCTGCTGACACTAGCAAAAGAGCTCCTTGAACAAAACTCAACTGAGGAGTACTGAGAAGGACAAACTTCTGACTCCATGCCTGATGCAACACAGCATCAGACCCCCTCCAAGGGAGGAGCATCCCTTAAAAACCGGTCTACACCCCAGAAGCAGCCAGACAACATTGGATTGAGCAACGGGCCCAACAGCGAAAGCTCTACCAACACAACTCAGGCAATCTCAAGTTGGTGCCGCCACAAGAGCAAAGCGACACCGCAAACATCAGATTTCTAGTGACGTTCGAGCAAAACAGAGGGCTAACAACCACCTGCTGCCCTCCTGCCATCATCACTAGGTCAGTCTGAAACTCTCTGCACACTACAAAATCTCCATAATTCCCTGCGACCCCAGGAACTACCTGCACTCTCACCAGTGAGAGTCTAACCTGGCGGTTCCACATCGCTAGTACCACAGATAGCCTACTGGCTAACAACATCTACAAACAACCATCTTACCCAGACTAACTAGGATGACAGGTGACACAGCCTCAACACCTGCTGCATTAGCTTGAGGACCCGCACCTTGCTACAGCATCCACCATGGCACCACGACCACTCCTGGAGGCAACAACAGCCAGAGAGCCACCATTGTCTCCCAGCCGTGAGTGGCAGGTGCGTATCCGATTGTTCTGCACCTTTGACGTCGCTCACTGTTGTCTATTGGACGGACAACAATGTTCGAAGGGGGGGAATTATGTAGCATTTGGACCAATCAGACACACAACTATTTGTTATATTTAACAAATAATATCTAACACCCCCTCACCTAACCAAAGGGCCAACTATGAGGGTCTATGGACCCTTCCCCCGAAATGCGTAACACCTCAGGAGTGCAGAACAGGCCTCTGGTTCCATGGCCACCAAAACACACCATCTATGATAACTAGCTTTATGGCCTCAAAGTAATGCGGCAAAGCCACTCTTACTCCAGTCTCTCTAAAACAGACACATAATGCCCATAAAAATGGACTCTTCTCTAATTAATTCATAGGAAAACCTTTCTTTGAATGAACACACATATACTTCAGTTCATTGTGTATGTTGTTACTGTTCTTGTATATTGTCTTTTGTATTGTATACTGTTTTATGCATGCTTATGATAGAACCACTCATTCATGTAATCTTAACTATACCATGTTTAGTATCTATGAATTTGTTTTCTGATGATCTAAACGAGAGTGCATATTACATGCTGATACCTATGCAACATACTGATGTCCTAAGAATCTTTAGTATTTTGGCCTTACACTCAATCAATTCCTATGCCAAATTAAATCCATTGCCCCCTCGTCAAGCCGAAAACTCTCCAGTATTTCCAACCTCCCACTTGGAATTTCAGCCTTTCTCATTGGACAAGCCCATCCTGAGAGGCGTGAATCTTCTCAGACCTTAAAGGCCTCACATCAGTGACCCGCCTTCAGTCTGCGGTTCTGTTAGATTCTGAGAAGATGAGGATGTGAGCTAGAACGCTTCTAAGGACAAAAAGAGCATCAGGACTCTCTTTCAAACAGGCGAGACGTGCAAGTATCAAACTTAGTCTTATTAATTGATTCATTAAGTATCATTTGCACCTTTCACAAAGGTGTGTTTGACCTAAGGAACTGATGTTTCATTCAGGCTGTAGATCTGCTAAATATCAAATGGTACCATACATCCATGCTTTATTTCTCTCCTCTCTACTACTTAAGCTTTAACCCTTTTCCTATACCAACTGCATGTATGTGTGTGTGTGTGTGTATACAGTTTACGTGTTTATGTAGTTAATAAAGTCTTATTTGTATCACACTTGACGTTGTTCATTTGTTTGCTCATAACTGGAGTCACTTAGTCATTTAGATTTATGCTACAAGCTTTTGTAGATTTGTACAGTAAGAAAGTTATTTCCTTTGACCAGGATATTAACGTTCTTAGAATTGACAGACATTTGACACTGAGAGGTCAAGTAAATACTTACAGTGGATCTAAAAATTTATAATTAATTATAGCTGGTTATAATTAATAATAAATATTTTCCTTTGACTGATGCGCTACAGTTTCTGCAAAGTACTGATTTAGAGGCAAATTTGCGTAATTTTGCAACATCTCATGGCATGCACGGATGTACCTAAAAGAAAGAAACAACTCCATTTGATCAGAAATTTGTTGGTCTGTGTTAAATAATAGGTGATATATCGCTGGAATGTGTTATGGCGAGTGTTCGTTGCCGCTTATTATCAGTTCTCTCTTGGAGCTCGTGCACAATGCGGTCTTCACCCAGACGATTGAGTGCTTTGTTCTGGTAAAAGCACAAAACAAAATGCACACAAACATGTCCCTGCTCTTGATATACAATCACTGATGAACACATTTGGTTTTAATGAGGAAAAAAACTATACGAGGGCAGATTAGAACCCAGAACCTCAAAAAAATGTTGACAAAAGTTTTACACTTGACCATTAAGCACAAGAGCATCTTACCACAAATGGATGTCATTATTCACTGCTGTTAAGAATCTCAGCACGAATATATTTGTATTTGTAATATTTATATTTAATATGTCACTATCATCTTCAGGGGCCCCTGGGATGTGGGCAGGCAACTGCGTTCCTGTACTGTCTGTAGTTAAGCCACTGTCAGTGAACCAATGGTGACTTAGGCCAATCCATTTAACCCCTCTGTTTCATTCATTCGTTTAGTGAAGGGTATGGGTGTCTCTTTTTGGTTGGGGGTTCGGGGTAGGGGGAAAGGGCCATATAAGCCACTTAAAAAATGAAAATTTTCATGGCCACACTTCAAACGAAGGGGTATGAGAATTATCTCAGCATACACCGGCTACAGCAGTAACATGGCTGCCCAAGGGAACAAGGAGACACCCATACATTTAAGTATTTTTGGCATTAAAAGGGATTTTAATGAAAAATAGACATTTGTTTTATGTTACATGCAATCTTGTGTTCATATTTACGGTCATGTTATTTAAGGAAATGTTTGCAAAAAAAAAAAAAAATTGCTAAAGTTTGCTAAACACTTAAATATTACGACTGCACCGGTAGTTCTCCCAAGATTTTCATACCTGATCAGGGCCATAACCACCATAGACATTGAGGGGGACAAGTCCTGCCATAGAAATCGCTAAACTTTTTTTTTTCTCAAATTTGGCCATTTTGAGAGAGAGATTAATGTTGTATGTGTAAATCACTCTCTTTACAATAAGTGAGTTTACTTCAAAAACAGCAAATATAAAATATAATGCAGTGATTCAGATGTGCGTGTGTCAATAAAAGCAGCACATTAATACAGAATGGTAATTAAACGGCTCTAATGCACACCAGTATTCAGCCAGACCATGGTGTGTGTGTGTGTATATTGTAGGAGCTAGGTACAGCGTATGATGACGTGTGTAACTGTGTAGTAGTGGTGTCCCATTTCTTAGGGGAATATTTTCACCCCTACCCCTTGACACTCTGTTTCAAGAGCCAAGGAGAAGGGGTAGGTGAAGAGGTATAAAATAGAATTGAGTTTGGGCCTTAAACTTTTGTAGGGAAAGTTTACGACTCTTTGTCTTTGAAAAGTTTGCATATGTAAGTGGAGTGGGTGCTGATGCAAAAACTGTTAAAGATTCTAAGAACACTAATGTGTTGCACAGGTATCAACATATTGTTGTGACCTATGGCTCCTAAAAGGCCGCAACAAAGAAAGGGACACGCGGATATCAAAAATAACTCAAGATTTATTTACAAAATAGGAAAACAAACGGATACTAAGGTTACCATCAGTAAAGAAAGTGATGTAGAGTACGGTTTATGCATGAGATGTAATGTACTGTGGCCCTGATGCAAAAATGTAACAAAGAAAGAAATAAGAGCAACAGAAGCAAATAAAGTAAACTAAAAGAAGGGGCCTAACAACAAGTAGTGAAATGGCTCCTTTTAAAGGACAAGACGATGAGGAAGCCAGGTGTGCATGATGAAACCACTTATGGAATCAACCATCTTCCAAATACAAGGAGGGGGCTTTAGGGAACGCACACGGGATTGTCACACCCCTCCCCTCAAAACAGGGGTTCTTCCAGAAATCCCTGCAAGCAGAGAACAAACAGTTAACAATACACAACATATCAATACACAACATATCAATTGTCCTAAACTGAGGAACCATGAACAGCTACCAATTATTCATAGTCAGGGGCACGGGACAGTGCATCTGCTACAAGATTTTCTGCACCTCGAATATGTCGTATAGCAAGACAAAATGCCTGCAAAAACAACAACCATCGAATAAGTATTTGGTTTGGACACTGGAGGGAGTTCAAAAAGGTCAACGGATTATGATCCGTATAGACAACAACTGGCTGACTGGAGCTAACATAAACAGCAAAATGCTGCAAAGCCCAAATGAGCGCCAACGCTTCTTTTTCCACAACCGAATAGTTACATTGGTAAGAGGTGAATTTGCATCCACCTGCAGAGAGAACGGCCGGTCAAAACAAGGTGCAGCCAACACAGGAGAAGAACATAACAGGGCTTTCACATTTTCAAAGGATACCGCACGGTTGGAAGATCAGACAAACTTTACCTTGTTTTTCAAAAGATCCGTAAGGGGAGCTAGAACAGTAGAAAAGTTATGACAAAAGGACCGATAATAGCCCACTAAACCCAAGAACCTCATCAGTTCTTTTTTGGTGATAGGTACAGGAAATTTTTGAATGGCCTGAATTTTGGCATATACAGGACGAACCTCACCATTCCCAACAACTTTTCCAAGGTATGTCACAGTTGCCCTAGCGAACTCACTTTTGGACAGGTTTATAGTGAGCTTAGCCTCAGACAGACGCCTCAACACAAACACGTTCAATAGGGATGTCCCAGCCATCACTAAACACAACAAGATCATCCAAATAGACCTCACAACCATCAAGTTCTGAAATCACCCTGTTCATAAGGCGCTGAAATGTTGCTGGGGCATTTCTTAACCCAAAACTCATAACTTTATAAGAGTATAATCCAGAAGGAGTGACGAATGAGGAAATGTCCTGAGCTCGCTTGCTTAAAGGCACCTGCCAATAACCTTTGAACAAGTCAAACCACCTGATCGACACAATCCTCAACACGAGGAAGTGGAAAACAATCAGGTTTGGTTACACTGTTAACTTTACGTAAATCAGTGCAAAATCTCACAGACCCATCCGCTTTCCCAACCAGAATGCAGGGAGATGCCCAGTTGGAAAAGGACGGTCCAGCAATATCATTTTCCTGCATGTACTTAATTTCTGCCTCCATAATCACACGTTTATCTGGAGAAACATGATAAAAGTGCTGCTTGATGGGTTTAGCTCCCCCTACATCAATGTCATACTCTATCCAATCTGTACGGGAAGGGGTATCACCAAACAAATCTGGAAAACTTGTTAATACTGAAATTAATTCTGCACGTTGCAATGGAGGTAAATGAGAAAGAATGGAGTCTAGTCTCTATTACGGATTCAGAGTTGTTTAACCGACCACGCAAAATACAATCATCAGGCTCAATATTCTCTTTCTCCCCAATCCTTATGTTAGAACTACCGTGAAGAACTGATACTGCCAGGAGAGCAGACTGAACAGACTTTGAGCTCACTGCATTCAGCTCATTTTGACTCACATAGAATGGTTTCAGCAAATTAATGTGACACAACTTAGTGGATTTTTTCCGACCCGGGGTAGCGATCACATAATTCAGGTCACTCACTTTGTGCTGTACAACATATGGACCATAAAACTTGGCCTCAAAGGGATGGCAAACTAAAGAACGCAAAACCGAAACTTGATCTCCAGGTTCAAAAACACAATCTTCAACGGTACGATCATACAAGTGTTTCATCACTTTTTGTTGTTTCTCAAGTTTAGTTTTAGCCAACTCTTGTGCTTGAACCAGTCTTTGTTTAAAACCATAGACATAGGACTCTAAATTTTTTGGACAATCTGCCATTTTAATAGGGTTCTGGAGCACGGCCAGAAGTCCACGAACTTTATGGCCAAAAACGAGGTCATTGGGACTAAACTCAGTGCTTTCCTGTACTAGCTCTTGCGTAGCCAGCATCAGCCAGGGTAATCCCTCCTCCCAATCTCGATCAAACTATACACCGTATGCCCGTAAGAGAGATTTTAAAGATTGGTGGAACCTCTCTAGAGCACCTTGACTCTGGGCATGATATGCAGTAGCCAGATGATGTTTAACACGCAGTTGTTTTAAAACCTGTTGAAACAGATGGGAGGTGAGATTAGTACCCTGGTCACTCTGGATAATTTTTGGAACACCAAAGATAAGCATAAATTGTGACAAAGATTTTACTATTGAGCGAGAAGTGACCATACGTAGTGGGTACGCGGCAGGAAAACGGGTATTTAGGCACTTACTACCCGACTTCGAAGATGGCAATGACCCTACACAGTCAATGATAAGGTGTTCAAAAGGTTTGCCCATCGCAGGAATAGGGTGCAACGGAGCAGGTTTTATTTTCTGGTTAGGTTTGCTTGTTAACTGGCAAGTGTGACACTGTTTTACATAAGTTGAAATGTCACGTTTTATGCGAGGCCAGAAAAAATACCTTAAAATACGATCATACCTCTTTCTTACTCCTGAATGACCAGAATGGTAATGTGCAACCTCCAACACAGTTTTCCGAAATTTTGTGGGAACCACTACTTGAATAACAGGGTCTCCAACAAAATCATTACCATGGGGAACCCACTTCCGCAATAGACTTGGTTTCTGCAGACTTGAACAAGGTAAATTTAAGACTTTTTAAGACATTTTTAATACCACCTTATATGAAATTTAAGACCTAAACCTGTAATGGAAATACACATTTTATTACATACATATGTAATATTTAATGTGTATAAATTAAAACAAAAACAAAATATCAATGCTGTAATAAATTGTATTTATTACTACGATGTACAGTGAACTTTTCATGTCAGCAGATAATATTCCAAACAAAATATCCCTGCAAAATAACTGCATCACTGAGATTTTTGGTGGAGTAAACAATTTATTCTGAAGCAATATTTTCATCAGTGTTCTATCAGCTTTTATATGCTTAAATCTGCATAGTTACCTTTACAAAGGTCTATTTGTAACCTTTTTAGATGTATGCGTCATCTTACATGTCAAATTATTACAATTTATCAATAAATTCAATATACACTATAGGGCTGCTACCAGTCAGATTAAATAATTTACACTGCAAATAATAATTACAACTGCAATAAATAATGTTATGAGATTAATGTTTTAAATGCATTTATGAATATACAAATAAGAAATGTTGAGGGGGAAAATGCATACTTTTCAACAAACTTCTCAACTGAACTACCAGTAAGTGACGGTAAGTCACTGAATGAATGAGTATTGAGTCATTCATTCAACTGATTAAGTGTGTTATCATGCTGGTATCTTAAGGACTTTCGTGGACAGCCAACTCCTAAAGTTTTTCATATTCTGTGTGGTGGTCAGATAAGTTTAAATAGATTTTTACATTTTATGGTCATTTTTACCTTTATAAAGCCATTTTCTATAAGTGTGCATTATCTTTTAAGTAAAATTCTTACATTTAATCAGTCAATTAAAATAAAAGACATTTGGGCTGTAACCAAACAAATGAAATCAGTATCAACAAAATAAATCTTTGCAATGCAGAGGAAACACAGAATCTGAAGTGGCATTTAGATGTGTTTACACGCTGTTTAATGCAGAACATGAATGCATCTAACCTGCAGTTACAAATGTCTAAATAATGTTTTGATATATTAAACAAAAAACATTGAATACTGATATTTAAAAAAAAAAAAATTTATGAAAAGATACTTTAAATGTAAAATTAAAACCGCCAGTAGGTGGCAGCAAATCATTGTTAATAAATTGTCATTGCGATTGAACCGAATCATTTTAAACGGTTGATTCATTCAGGAACGAAACACCGTCTTGTTGCTCAGAGATGCAAAACTGTGCTGTGGCTGTGTTTGAGATGTTTTTTGTAGGCGAAATAGCGCAAAAAACAGTCAATATGGTGTCTAAAACTTAAGTCTCTAAATAAAACTTATAGTTTATTGAACTGTTGATAAAAATCACATTTGTATATTGTAATTTTTGGAGAAAAAAAGGCACTATTCTGTGTGAAATTGATTAACTATACACATTTTCTTCCCCCATTCGCCCTGAATTTGCGCCATTCTGCTTGGATTTTATATACTGAATCGCAGTGATCAGCAGGCAGACGCACTAGACTTTCATCGTAATGCGTTGCCACTCGGTTGGTGTTTTGGATGTTTTTTTGCGTTGTGAGAATATTGAGCAAAATAGCTCACTTATCATGGTGTTATTTAGCTATATCATGTTTTGAATAAACTAAACATTTTGAATTTTTCCTTGGTGTGTTTCTTCTGAGTTTATGTGTGTTGTCACGCTCATTTGTTCTGAAGTCTCGATACAAACAGAGTGAGCTTCAGCGCGAGCTTGTATTCTGTATTCTCTCTGATGACGCAGTAACTTAACGCGGGGAAGAAAAAATCTTCGGTCTTTCCAATGATTGTAAAGTCATTAGGTCCGTCAGACTTAAGATATTTTAGCGGTAATGAGACCAAAAATATTTAAGACCATCGAATCCGAATTAAGACATTTTAAGACTTTTTAAGGCTTTATATTAGGAAAACGTTAAGACATTTTAAGACTTTTTAAGGACCCGCGGACACCCTGCATAGAATCCCATCCTGTACAAAATAACCTGGAGCAACGTTAGATACGTCATCGTCTTGCACTGCACTGTCAAACAGCTCAGCCAAGGATAAATCAGAACGTTGCTCTCTTCCCAGCTCATCTGCAGACACAGGAAAAAATACAGCAGATAAATCAGGTATAGGCAAAGAACTACACAAGATGATTTTGGGATGATCAATTATTTCCTTCTTGTTTCGAGTCATATCATGAATTGTTACAAAGATAGGGTCCACGTTTGCGAGAGTCTGTTGAAAAACATAGCTTGATGAAACTATGGGTGATACAGGAACATCGGCCCATACACGCTCGCCGGCTAGATCATTCCCTAAAATCAAGTGAACGCCTTCAACTGGCAATGCAGGACGAACTCCCACAACAATTTCACCATTCACCAAACCTGAAGAAAGCTTGACCCTATGAAGGGGAACTGTTAGTGTACTCATACCCATTCCTCGAACAAGTATGCTGTCACCAGTGTCAGACTGCAAAGAAAATGGCAAAATAGACTAAAATAAATGAATCCATAGCTCCTGTGTTCCGCAAGATCCTAATATGAATTTCTTCATTACTGCCTACAAGTGACACGTAGCCATCTGTAATGAAAGGAGAATATACAGATAAACAGTTAAACACAATTTTTCCTGTACAGTTTTCATCATTGGAGGGAACAGAAGCCACAAAAACAGCTGATTTAGGTGACTTAACTTCACGTCTAACTTTTTTCTCAAGTACAGGACAATCTGCTTTCCAGTGCCCCTTTTCACGGCAGTAATTACATGACTTGTGTAGATCAAATTTCCCCGTAGAAATATGACTAGGCTTAGGAGGAAGACTATTCAGAAAAGCATTCGACCGAGTATTTACATGATCTACCTGTGAGCGCCAATGAACAAAAGTGCTTCAGTGAGTAAGTACATAATCATCAGCCAACGCTGCTGCTTGTTCAGGTGAATTAACTTTGTTCACTATACTGTACGTAGCAATGTTGTCAGGAGCAGATATTTTAAATTGTTTTTATATCATTAATTGAATAAAATCATCAAAAGATTTAATGTCAAGCGCAGTATACCAACAAGTAAAATATTTTCTCAAATCTTGCACAAACTCTAAATGAGACTGCTTGTGTACCTTTCTACATGCCCTGAAACGCTGACGATATGCTTCAGGCACGCACTCATACGCTTTTAACACTGCTGACTTAATTTTCTCATAGCTTTGACCATCTTCACTACTCAAAGCTAATTGTGCTTTCCCGGTCAGTACACACTGCAACAACAGCACACAATTTTCTTCTGACCAATCCTGTAAGTCAGCAATACGTTCAAAGAGAGTGAAAAAAATATCTTGGTCATCTTCGTTAAATTTAGGAACAAGTTTCGAATTTGAATTCAGTGACAATGTACCTCGATCCTCCACCTCGCAAGAAACAGCACTCTTACCTTCCTTTATAAATCTTAGTTTTAACCCTTCAACCTCCATTTTTGCTTTCTCCAATTCAATCCTACCTTTTTCAGACTGTTGTTTCATTTTTTCATGTTCCATTTGCAACAGTAACAATTCTTTTTGTTGTTCAAACGTCAACACTGATTGTGAAGCAGTCGCAATTTGCGTTTGTGAAACCGAATCTTTATCCATTTCCAAAACACCCCTTTCAAACAATTTAGACTTCAACTCAACTTTAATATTTTCCTTGAGTTTTTTAACAGCTACATCGATTTCACAGTGTGCAGCAATTCATAACAGCTGTTCTTTTGTACACCTTTCTAAAAATGCCTGAACCTTTAAGCTTTAATAAACGATTCAATATCCGCCATAAAAAAACAGACTGATAAGCAACCAAATGTGCAAAGAAATACTTGGAGCATCCCCCACTAACTTCCTTTAATTAACATCTATCTATCTACCTTAATCCCTAGT
Organism: Sinocyclocheilus anophthalmus; assembly: GCA_018155175.1. Taxonomy (NCBI): domain Eukaryota; kingdom Metazoa; phylum Chordata; class Actinopteri; order Cypriniformes; family Cyprinidae; genus Sinocyclocheilus; species Sinocyclocheilus anophthalmus. The sequence goes on along the minus strand of JADLZN010005210.1, from coordinate 12,751 downwards.
CTTCATGCAGCTACAGGCGGGGGGTAATTATGCACTAAAACCCAGTGGGTGAAAAATGCTACTGGTCAAACCAGCGACACTTCCAACAGGCTGGATGTGCCCCCGAGACAACTGCTGCTACCCGCTTGCACCACAATACTACCAAAATAAAAGAAACAACATGTCTCAAAGGAAACATGCCGCTATACCTCATAGGGGAAACTCCAAGTTTAAAAAAACAATATTGCCCAGGCTACTTACCAGTCAAACTTCAGCGCGGCGAATAAAACGCTGCAGTGCATACCGATCAACCAAACTATCACACGTGCGTCCCATTACATGCAAAATGACGTCACAATATTCAAATGAGAATTCCCCTCACAAATGCTATAAATCAAACGTATCTGATTAAGCCAAATTCATAAGATGACAGCACGCAAAAAAATAAAAATAAAAAAAACAGACGAGCCCCCATTTTGTTACGACCTATGACTCCTAAAAGACCGCAACAAAGAAAGGGACACCGGATATAAAAAATAACTCGAGATTTATTTACAAAATAGGAAAACAAACGAATACTAAGGGAGTCCGTTACCGACGAATACAATCCATGATGTATCAAAAGAGTGTAATTCATGAAGGTAATGTACGGTGCCGCTGATGCAAAAATGATAACAACGAAGAAACATAAGACAGCAACAAAGTCAAATAAAGTAAACAAAGAAGGGGCCCAACGAACAAAGAATCTATAGGAATGGCCCTTTTAAAGACAGACGATGAGAGCCAGTGGTGCCGTGAGAAGACGGGCTTATGAATCACCATCGTACCAAATACAAGGAGGTGACTTAATATAGGAGAGCACACACTGCTGTGGGAATCACAGATAAGTGAAGATAATGCAACTCTCATTTAATCAGCAAAATATAATCTGAGATGACAAACATAAGGTCTATTGAGGTGGACCAACTATTGGTTGCTAATCAAGAAGACCTGCATAAAAACAATATACACGAAAAAGAGACGAATATACAAAACGAGATGGTAAATAGGAGGCGACACCATGATCGGACAATGGGATAGGATAGCATGTTCATGAGAAGGATCCTGAAAGGATTAAATGTCCTGATTCAAAACGAAGAAATCCTTTCGCCTGACAGCAGAAAATGTTTATCTTCGTCATTTGTCTTCTTCGTCTTCTGGTCCAATAGAGTCTCCGGCAGCCATAGATGAACATAGGAAAATTATTAAATTTGGCACACTTGTAGTGATGGTCGTAAATGGTGATCTGACCAACTTTGGGGTCTCTAGGGCCAACTCTATAGTGCCACCACCAGTTCAAAAATTCAACATTGAAATGGTAATAACTCCTGAACCCCTAATTCTAGAAAAAATTAACTTAGAACACCTGATTACTCTCCTCATGCTGATAACATTCAACAGCTTACATAAAGACTCCACCCATTACAGTAGCAGCGAGGCCGACTATGTCAGAGCTACTAAAACTGCCTGCAAAATGATGATCTTCATCAAGAATGCTCAGAAAATATCTGTGGACGTGGCGTGCACATAAAAGACTAAACAGAACGATTTTGTAACTACTGTGAAAAGAAACAAGTTGTGACATGAGGTGGTGAGCTTACGGGGCAACCATGAGAACATTGTGTTGCAGATGCTGGGGCTACATGCTACCCACGGAACTTTGGTCAAGTCACAAAACTGGTACCTTCAACAACACCCAGATCTGAGGTGCCCATGCCACAAAGTATAAAGGAACCGCACCGACCTGTGGTCGTGGCGGATAGAGCCAAAAATGCAATTGTGCGAGTTCGGACAGCATAAATGTGGTGTCTATGATTACTTGGGTCATTGCCGACTTCGTGGCATATGGCAATTTGTGTTCAATGGATTTGGCGTGGAAACCAGTGGTTTCCGCGCAATTATGGAAACATGTATGTTGACAAACTTGCCTAGTCTTTGAAACCGGTTGGCATATACATGCACAAACCGGTAGGAAGCCACACACAAGCAGGTCGTCTGGAATACCAAAAAAGAGGGCAGTAAATTGAAGCCAGAATGGCCCATTAAACAAAGTGTAAAATCCAAATATTAATGATAATATTTATAGGGGCACAAAAGCATGGTATGAACTTTTGAAAACAGTTGTCTAAAAAATGTTTTGTGTTAAAATACATTATTCATCCCTAGGTTTATGCCAAATGTCCTTGCAATTGTATGCATTTGAGAACAGTGTTAGCCAGTTAATAAATGACTGTCAGCCAATATGAGTGGGGTAAAATAAAAAGGACAGTTTTTTGTAGGGGAGGAAAGGGTGTTTGCTAATCATTGCTGAAAAAAGTGACAAATTTGGGTTGTTCCTTTTGTCCAACTCGGTATCATATTACCTCTTTACTGAGCCGCAAAGGGCATGGATAAAACAGAGGGGTTTAAATATGCATAACAATTCTGTACCGGGTGAAAATACCCAAAAAATACCCCTCACACACACACGGGGGGGGGCCTGTGCCGGTGTTAGATTGATGAAGGTATTCGCTTCGCAGGCTTTTGGGGGACATGGTGTCGGATATGGTCGGCCAGTCGGGCTAGATGTGACGCTTCAGTAAACATAAAGAATTATCGTAGAATTTAGGTTAGAAGTATTAAGTTAGCTTGAAATACGAAGGAGTCGTTTGGCGGACATGCCAGCGTGGGCGTGTATAAAGAGCGCAATAAGCTCAAGGGAAACATGTCCTTGTGAACAAAGACAATGATACGAAGCTAACCAGGTGAGTCAAGTCACCACGGGAGTCCCGGAACACGGTGCCATGTGAGTGGGTTCAAAAACTCATGGGAACACGAGTGAAAGAAACGTGAAAGTGTGTGAGTCAGCCAGGGGATCAGACGATAACCAAAAGGAGGAAGGGAAGGTGTTCAAAAGAGTCCTAATAACACCCACACTACAGAGTGGGGAAACAAACTGTATCAGTGGGACGGGAGAAAGCCGCCGATAGAAAAAAGTTGGAGATGTTGTGGAAGAGGTACAAGACAGGGCAACAAGGAATAACATAAAGTTGGGAAAGGTCTAAACGTGTAAAGGGGGAAAGGCAAGACCGGCTATTAACGAAAGCCAGAGAAGAAGGGTAGATATAACTGTCAGTTTACCCGAAGAGAAACATGGAAGTTCGGGGACACGACATCCTACGGCTAGCAGGAAATAAGTAACACAAAGAGAAACCCACTGCGGAGCAACCACGGCCGGTGGCACAAAAGAAAAAGAAAAAAAGGAACTACAGATAAAACCCAACCGGGAGAAAGGAAACATCAAAGAAAGACAATAAAAAAAGAGAGATATAGGAACAGGAAAGATCGTACAAGAAAACAGCCGGAGGGGCAAACCTCGGGCGGACAGTGTCATGTTAAAGCTTTGAAGAACCAGGAAAGGGAAAGACTTCCCTTAAAGCGGATCAAGACCTGCACTGGGAAGTAAAACATGAAAGCGTCTTCCTGAGAAGAAGCTAATACACAAGGGGGCGACAATGGTGGTCGGAGATAATGTTCCGTGCCTGCTGTAGGGATTTTCGCAAAGACAGCCTGATGTGATGCCTGCTAACGTGGCTACTCCTGTGTTAACCGATCTTGCTTCCGCTGTACACTGAGATTGACACAAACCAATGCAGAGGAAATGCCATGAGGCCGCAGAAAAGCTCTCAATTACAAGCAGAAAAAAGGATAGAAAGAGGCACAAGTCTCTGGTTAACACCAAGCACCTCATCAGAACCTCGTAAAAAAGTGTATCGCTGTTGAGCCATTAAGTACCGATGTTTTCTACCTTGACACGCCATGTCCAGCGGTAGCAATGTGTATGCCCAGAAAATATCTTAGGAATCAACCGTGACAATATGTTCGGTCATTGATGGCAACACGGGTAAGTGGCTGTCTCCACTGGAGTTTAGTAATCAACACACCATCTCACACTTTTGCTAGTGGTTTGATGATGAGAGAATTTTGTCAAGGGGAAAAAAAGAAAAAAGGAAATCGCACCACTGAACAAAGTTCTGAACCTCATGTTTATATGCAACATAATCTGATGTATCTAACATGAGACCCGGGATAACTGTATCATCAGAGAACTTAATCATGTAATTGTTAGCAGTACTACATGTACATTCATTAGTGAACAGTGTGAACAGTACTGGGGAACTAACACACCCCTGAGGAGCAAAGGTGCTGATGGTCAAAGGTTCAGACAACGTCCTATTCACCCTGACCTGCTGACTACGATTAGTCAGAAATGAGTGGAACCACTTAATAATAAAGGGGTTGACATTCATCCATTGCAGTGTTTTCAAGAGAACATGAGGCTGCAGAGTGTTAAAGGCTGAAGTAAAATCTACAAACAACAGTCTTGCATAGGCCTTAGGATTCTCAAGATGTTTAGTCACTAGGTGCACTATACTGTTGATTGCATCATCAGTGCCTCTCTGGTGTTTATATGCAAACTGGTAGGGATCTAACTGTGAGCTTTTCCATGCACTTCATCACAACAGAAGTTAAGGCAATAGGTCTAAAATCGTAATTTTCCTGCGGGTAGGGTTTCTTAGGGACAGGTGTAATAATTGCCATTTTCCATTGTGTCGGTACAGTGTGAGAATGCAGGGACCTCTGAAAATGGGGCACCAGGCAGGTGTCAGTTCATCTGCACATGTTCTTAATAGAAAAGCAGAGATGCCATCTGGACCTGTGGCCTTATTGACATTGATTTGCTCAAGAACCTTGTTGATAGATTTAAGGTCAATCTCTAGCCTATCAGTATCATCAATAGCAATACTATCAAGCACCATATCACATTCAACTTAGAAATCATGATTGTCAAACCTCTTATAAAAATAATTCAACTCATTTGCTTTTTCCAGTTCATCTACAACATGCAAAGATTTCTTGGTAGGTTTCATGTTGGTGGCTATTTTCATTGAGTTCCATCATTTTTTAGAGTTCATAGTTTGGAGGTTTTCCTCTATTAACCCCCTGTGATGTTCCTTTGCTTCTTTGAGTTTCTGGTTCAACTCTTTTTGTACAGTTTTAAGTTGTAAGTGATCTCTAATCTTAAATGCCTGTTTTTTCCCATAACACAAAAAATCCAGCTATACAGTCCTTCACCTCCTTTGTGATATAAGGTTTGTTGTTGGGGTAGACTTTTATTTTGTGTTTTGGAATCACAGTATCAACACAGAATTGTATATATTCTGTGGTAGTTTCTGTGGCATTATCCAGGCTTAGCTCCCTAGAGAAAATATCCCAGTCTGTGCATAAAAAACAACCTTTCAGTGTTTCTATGCTGTCTTCTGACCATACATTGATAGTTTTAACCGAGGTTTTACAACTCTTTAGGGCTGTCTTATATGTAGGAATCAGATGAACAGTATTATGGTCAGAGTTAGACAAGGAAGGTTTAGCTATGGCTGTATATGCATGTTTTAAATTTCCATAGCATTTGTCCAAAGTCCTATTCTTCCTGGTATCACATTTAATATACTGTTCAAAACCTGGAAGTGCAATATTTAAATTACAATGATTAAAATCTCCAATGATAAAAATAGGGGCATTTGGGGTGCGCTGTAATTGTGCAAGAAACCGAACGACAGTTCCTGCCACCTGTAGTCGCGGCTGCAGAGAAGGATGCAAAATTTATACCGGTGTGGGAGGACATTACCCGGAGCAAATAAGAGTGAGTTACCAAACTCACGTGGTAGATAGACTGGCCTGAGACTTACACATACACAGTTCTACCGCGAGTAACAAATTTTCTCCCGAACTTGTGCTGTCGCACCAAACTTGTGCATTTTATGTACGCAAGCCCACAGCGGGCGCCTTTGAAATTCTTTTTCCTGACAGCTCGCTCCTAGCGTGCAATGTGTGGAAACCACCTCTCTTTCACAGACCATCAGGGGATCTCTGGTTGTAACCAAGTCGCAGAAAAAAGCATAATACAGGACTCAGGCGTTACTCGAAAGCATCCCCGTAGTTAAATATCGAAGTTCCTCCTCGTATTTTCCTAGCCACGACCTTGCGGTAGCTCAGCACATAGAGGGCGAGTGGGTCGATACCTCTTATTCCGTAGCCAGTGTCCGGTGCCGCCTCCTCTCTGCCTCTCTCGCAGTCATCTGCAAAGGACGTGGGCTGCACAGTGCCCTCCGCAAGTTTTTAATAAACATGGCGAGACATTGATCTGCGTGCATATCCACTTATCGAGAGACAGAGTAGCCTACCTCCCGCGAATCAACTCATGCCCCATTGCCAACTAATTTTACAAGGTGGAAGAAGTGCACGACATGATCACACATCGGCCAAAGGGACTGAGAAAAAAAGTCCCACGTACACCGCACCTGTCAGAGTCCTTGTCCTGATCACACGATTTTTGTAACATTAGTCGTACAAAAAACGCTAACCAAAAAGCCATATAGGAACCATATAAAACTTACACAAACTTCTAAACAAATACACACAGCCATGTGTGGGTCCCTTGGCCTGCAGGGCAGCGCCCCACGTTCCTTTTGCTTCGGCAGGATATAGTTAGATCTTAATATATTGAAGTTTAAACAGTTTTAAAAGCCTAAAGGTGTGAATATTGAAGGCATAGATGCTATTATACTAATTAAGATCAGGGTGCATGCAGGCAGGTCGGTTGCCTAAAATTTTTGGCAGTAGACATAACTTTTGTTTCACTCTTAAAAAAAAACAAGAGTGAACATGTTTCACTCTTTTAGATCTGACAACAAAATGACCAGCCTAGAGATTAATTGACTATCATATCAGAACGCACATGTGAAAGTGGTAATGAGTACTGAGTACACGTAACATCACTATCAGATGCTTGCTAAAAAGGAGGGAAGAATTGCTTTCAAGCAGTGTTTCTATGTTAGAAATGTTACCTCCAAGAAACCATGTAGCCATCACGCTTTGGCATCAATGGCCATACACAACGAATGCAAGGAAAGTATCCACTACAAAGAAGCTTGCACCTGAAAGACCCTTGTAACAGGATCATCAAAACTACAAGGAGAAGGTTCGACTGCAGTGAAGAATGTCTTCAGTAGGCGTCAACCAGAGTTCCAGCAAGCGCCAGGAACCATAATCTCGCCCGGGATCAACTACATATGGATTTGCTCAGAAAATGGCAGCAGTTGGTGTGAAGAGCATCTGCACGCCTGGTGAGGCCAAGACATTTTGGCTGGCCTGTGTCCAAGAAAGGCAGTCAAAGAGCCACTTTTATCCCGAAAAAACTGCGTCAAGAACGACGAACATGCTGCAGGAATACATGGGATGGGCCAGCAAAGACTGTTGGAGGAATTCTATTCTCTGATGAAGCGCCCTTCCGACTGTTTGGGACATCTGGAAAAATCGATTGTTCAGAGAAGAAAAGATGAACGCTACCATGAGTCCTGTGGGTTGTGCCACCAGTATAAAAATCCTGAGGACGCAAATCCATGTGGTTTGCTTTGTCAAGCCAGAGTTGGCTCTCTCCGTAAATCTGCCGAGCGCTTCTTCCATGTATCCATGAGGCAATGTGTGATAGCCGGTCGTTTCAGCAGTGGAGTGACAAACCTGTCCAAGACAAGAGAGAATAAGAATACTGCAAAAATCATTACCTTGAAAGTTATTTTGGATCCGTGGCCAAGCAACCCGGGCACGATGTCTCAAGCCCTAGAGAACCTGTGGTCATCCTCCAAGATCAAGACAAAGGCTCGCAGATGGGATCAACTCCGAACACTAACGCGGAGAGAAGAGAGCGCCATCAGAATCAGGATTTTGCCGCAAAGTATATCCCCAGCGCAGAGCGATTTAAGAGGTTAGCAAAGGAACGGTCAACACTGTAAATTGACTCATATATATTTTTGCAATAAATCCTTTAAAACTATTGTACACGTTTGTAGGTACGGGAGAGAGGAAGTGGGAACCAACGAACATTAACATAATTTTAATAAACCCACAACTTGAAAATGCGCTACAGACCCCAGGGACGACTCCGGCCACAACAAAAACCCAAAACAACATACATCCCCGGTTCCGCCAATGGTCGGCACTCTTCCTGTTTACCGTCCGGAGCTCCTCCGTGGGACCCGCCCCATTTGTCACATACCCCCATCACCCCTCGCAGGAAAAGCCGAGGAGTCGATATCCCCTAGGACGGAGCTCTACAAGTCCCCACCCTTCCCCGCCCAGTCCACAGGCCAGTGATAAGTGAAGGAAACGAAGATGCAGAGCGACAGCAGACTAATGAGGGACAAAAAAATATTTTCCGCGAACACACTGCCCTCGAAAAAGAGGGGCCCTAAACCGTGGTGTACTCGTATCCGCGAATGACTCGTGCATAATGAACGTGGACAGCTCCGCGGGTTCAGGGCAGCCCACAGGAGTCCCCTGTCCCTGCTCCTCCCCATACATGTCAGATGGCAGCAGGCCTCTGGCTTCAGCATCGTGACAATCGATACGCCTCGCTCCCTAACACGATGAAGCGCCGAGTCTCCACATCCAAGTCGCTGGCATCTGAGTTCCTAAACCCCCCCCGCGGCCTCCCCCAACCCAGGCCCATACCCTCAACACACACCAAGCCATCCTCGAGACTCCATAGCGCCGACTGCTCCGCTATGGCTCGATGCACTGCGGGGATTCACCACAGCACGAGGGATCTCTGCAAGCGTTGTCCCTCTCCTTCCTCCGCAAGGGTTTCGGCACCATGTAACCCAGTTCGTAGTTCGAAAAGAAGAAGTGGGCGAGAACCAGCTAACATTTAACTAATTTAATATTATGGGTTTATGATTAATTACATGAGGCGAGTGTCGGTGAGTGGCGCAGGTGTCATGCATTATCACTTACCTCGCTCCATTTCCACGGCTCTCGACCCTGCCTCACTCATCATACTTATGATATGCTTATCATTGATTTCCAGTATACCATAGAAACGTGAAAAAATAATCTACAAATACTGAGTCCGCTAACTTAAAAACGAATTAAGTCACTCTGCCAAAGGACGTTTTAAGATAGATCATACGATTAGAGAGTAGGGCTTTATGAGCTCATCTCAACACTGAAACCTTTCCTCACCTTTTGACAATCATGACGACCTAGCCCATGTGGGACACCCGGATTACCTATGCTACATGTCGAAGGGTTCGCACTCATTGTGACACATTCCCCAGACCACAAGAGGTACTCTGTGGCAAGAAAATGATGCAGGAGTTGCTATCTTTGCAATCTCAGTGATAAAAGAAAGACACACAGTGCAGTTAAGTACAATCATTACTTTGAATAATTCTCAGTTAACATCTAAATGTCCCAGCACTAGTTAACACCCATCTTTCCATGCGACAAGATGAGTGACAGGCACTTGGTCTGGAGATTGTGGGTTTGATTCCTGTGTGGTTTAACTTTATAAATTGCATTTAGGGTGTGTCCCTTGGAGCCAGTTGCTGAAGTTTTACCTTCAACAGCTCAAGTCTCTATAAAATTAAACAAACCACAGTCAACGAGTAGCATACTGTGTAATGCAAAAGGCTATATCCTTGAATGATGAATTAATTAAATTCAGTGTGTAGGAAGTGTTTAACCATGTAAATTACACAATGTTCAAAAAGTTCCTAATGAAAAATTCCAATGTCCAAACATGCCAAAAACAGCCACAAGGTGCTTGGCCCCGGAATTGCTGCTAGCAGCTATATTATATTTATTTATTTATTTATGAATGATTACTTGGAATGTTTATGATATAAAAAATGCATACTTGCAGAATGATTTATAATGAATTTTGCTCAACAGACAATTAAGTTTTTTTTTTTTATTGCAGGTAAGCAAAAAAGCACATTGTTCAGCCTGCTAAGTCCTTCATGCTTTCCTATTAGCAGTTATTTGGCTGCTGTCAAGCATGTAGAGAGACACAATCAGAATGAGTACATTTCAGAAAATATTAAATTACATTGTTTAACCATGTTTTTTACGGGTAATTTAAAGTATGCAACAGAAAGCTGAATTCATTGCAAGGAATAAGGCGAAGGAAGACCCTAACCATAATCTTTTCATTAATATTTAAAAATCAATACTTATGGACAGCTAAAATGGGAGAATCTTTATTTTGAATTTCAGTAAAAAAAAATTTAATCTTTTAAACATAACAGTATTTTTTTTTCAGGTGTTTTCAAATCAAGATGTGTTTTAATATAAAAAAATATATTAATGTTGCTCAAGCTTATGTTTTGTACCAGTCATGTAGGTGAATATTTATGACTTGGATACACTAGAATAACTGTACTTTGTGTGCGTGCGTGCGTGTGAGTTGCGGGTGTGTGCTGTGCGTGTGTGTGTGATGGTCCAGGATCCTACATTGTGGGGACCAGTGTCCTTCAAGGAGTAAAAACCTATGGTTGTGGTGGACAAACTTTTAGTTCCCCAGTAGTTGAGTTGGTTGTTTGTTGGAGTAAATGTAGAAAAGAAAAAAAGTTTCTGGAAGGGCTGGTGGGGTAGGGTTATTAGGGTAGGGGTTAGAATATAAGGTTGTATTGAACAAATCATTGTTTCTAAAGAGTATTCATTAAGACAAAAAACCCAATGTGGTGTGGGGTGTGTGTGTGTGTGTGTGCGCGCCCCTGTGATGGCCTTGTGTAGGCTACAGCAAGTGGGTCTGTGTTGCATAATGTGTTTCACCCACACTCTGGCCTGCTGAGGTGTACAGTCAGAACAATCTCTCTGCTTCCCTCTCATGTACTCCCACTCTCTCATCTCATGAAGGATCTGGTCGTGGCTCCTGCTGTGTATGTTAGTATGAGTGTGTGGTCTTAACTCTGTCTTGACAACATGTTTTACACAAACTGCAGCGCTCCAAGAAGATGTGCATTTCACTACCAATCTGTGTGAAGAGTTTTCTTATTTAAAATATTCTTTCTGGCACTTTTGCTTTCATACTATGCCTTATTTTGTTGGTTAACATTGCTCTTTTACCAGACTAACTACGTTTTGCGTTTGGCATTTCTTTCTTTTAACCAGTCAAAACAGCCTCAGGTGAAATTTTGATGCCAGAATATTACGACTGCTGAGGGATGGATATCACTATTTATCCATGCTAAAGAGCTCATTTACAGTTAAATCCCAAACATTTCAGTATTTTCTTTCATACACTCTGTGTTGGCAGTTAGTTAACACACAAGCCCTTTTTTGTTATCCATACATTCTTATTTATTATATAAGGATACTGTGAAAGCATGAATGCAAAAGTTGCACTGCTCAGGAGAACTTCATTGGTTGGCGGTTTCCATGCCAATAAGCAATGTTTCCATGGTAATCGTAACCACTGGTTTGACTACTTTTTAAGAGATCAAACAGGGTGAGTGAGGTATTGTGTATTTTGTTCTTGCTTTGCTGTGTATTTCTTGGAGCATGCAAGAATATATATATACATACATATATACACACACACACAAATCAATAGTGCTTTATTTAGGACATATAAAAATAATATATGTTAGCTGTTGTCATTGTATCGTGGAACCCTCCCAGCATCAGTTGTGTCATTCACTGCAATTCAGAACTCCTTTCCCGTGGCCTCATGGGATCTTAACAGAAGTAATCACTTATCCGGGTATTTTTTTTGCCTAATGTTTTATGAATACTGTGAATTTTTATGTACTACTCTTGTCACATACTGTTTTTGCGTACTACTATATAGTAGGGAAGTATGCTTGATTGGGCACAGACAATATCTGAAGCTACACAATCAAGGACACATGCAGATCAATTACATATTTGGTAAAGAGCTAACAGCTTCGCCTGGCTCTGGCGTATTTCATGGGATTTTGTTTGTTCCTGGCCTTGCGACTCTGTTCCTCAGCTCTCCATTTAGCATCTGTCGGAGCTGACCCCTCACTGCTGATGCAGAGCCACCCATGCATAGCACCGATGGGCTGGAAATGACCCTGACTTTCACAGTCTGGGAAGAAAGCCAGGAGCTTCACATTCATCATCACAGCTTAGGAACTAAACAGGAGGCAAATACTACCTAAGAGAGGTCTGTCAATGCCATGCACAGCAAAATCCATGCATGCGTAGAACTGGCCGTGCAGTGTTGGCCAGCATGGCTAGTGTTTGTAGTAGAGTTTATTTTGTAAAGATTAAACAGGAAAAGGTCTCAGATCAATATTGATTCTAATCGATCTTCATCGGGTCTGCAAGCACAGCCATCAAAGACAATATCAAGACAATGTACTACTACTACAAATCTCCCCCACCTTTCAAAGAGCACCAATGACAACCGTAGAGGTATTTAGTCTAACAAATGGTGACAAACTCCCACAAGCTCTGAGACAGCAGACTGGAGGAAAATAGAGTCGTTGTCACTGCCAAGTAAAACAAAGGGAAAGTTTTGCACATAGTGGGTGTTTTGTTAGGACCAACTGGCTGAATACGATCCAAAAGAAAGGCTTTCCCCTAACTCTCTTTAAACCCATGTCTCTTTCCTTCTTTTTTTCTTCCTCGCACTCTCTCCTCTTTGAGACGATGCTGTTTGAAGTGTAAATACCCAACTCGCCTGGCGTGCGGCTCAGCGGCCCTCCCCCCAACAACCATTCTTTTGCGCCCCTTTGGCAGCGCGGTCTGGGCTCCCAGAAGCGAGCATCTGCATCCTGCCGTTTCATATGCAAATCCACCTCCCCTTAGCATCCACACTGCCACGGCTATCGCAGCACCTATACTGATGTATAGCGGCCACTAAAAGGTGCATCAACAGAGGGAC